>VMBQ01003143.1:0-107416 GCA_007657795.1 Dreissena rostriformis
CACAGGGGCAGCATACCTGAAAGACTGCTTACCAAAGGCTGATGTTTTTACTCTAGGAACCTGTAAAATATTTGAATTGATGACATGTGCGACACGTTAAACAATGTCGGATAATACTCGTATTCTTATCATAGTGTCGTGTTTCATTATGTTGATTTTTATATGAGGCTTGCTCTGTGAAAAAGGGGTTTAATGCACATACGTAAAGTGCAACCCCAGATTAGCCTGTGCAGTCCGCCGTAACCTGATTTGTGCTAAGAAGAGACATTTTTCAAACGACAAATGTCATAAAAACGGAAAGTGTCTTTCATGATTAGCCTGTGTGGACTGCACAGGATAATCTGGGACAACACTTGGCGCACATGCATTTAACCCCTTTTCTCAGAGCGCGACTCATATTTATTGTCTTGTTTCATTATGTTGACGAATCATTTAAACTAAAACCTATATATTCAGCGGTGATGCTAAGTCCCCGGAAGTACGCGAGTGCGGAACAGATCCACGCGCTGTTCACCATGGCCCCGCCCCGCCCACAGAGCGCTTACAGCAAGAACAGATCCCAGGGTTCAAGGAGCACGCCCAGCGAAAAAGGTGCGTGAACAAGTCATCAGGTTTTACTTGAGCCTCGCTCTGTGAAAAAGGGATTTAATACATGCGCGTAAAATGTCGTCCCAGATAAGCATGTGCAGTCCGCACGGGCTAATCAGGTACGACTCAGCTTGTATTGTATTTTGTGTTTTAAGGCAGACTCTCCTTGACAAAAATCCAGTTTAGGCGGAAATTATCGTCCCTGATAAGCATGTGCGGACTGCACTTAGCGCAAATGCGTGAAACACCCTTTTCACAGAGCGAGGCTAGTTTTCTTTTTAATTCTTCTATCAGGGAGCCAGCGACACAGCCTGATCTCGAGCGTCACCACCGTATCCAGCTCGCGTGACGAGCTCATGGAGGCGTTCGAGAACCTCACTCGCAACCCGCCACCACCCGTCGTGTACGAGACCGAGGCCGACTCCCTCTCGCAGCCCACCGACAGCTCCAGTAAGTGTGCGTGACACGTGGGGAACTTTGCGTGACACATTACAAAGGTGTTAGTGGCGCATTGACTATGACGTTTTCAACGCGCTCAATAATGCACATAGTATGGGCCACGTGGCATATGGTTCATACCGTTAGTAACGTAACACATGAATCATGATGTACATCACTTGGCATAATGTACATGACGTAGGTCACGTGGCACACGGAAAAAGACATCGATCACGTGACACACGGTACGGGGCGTAGGTAACGCGACACGTCGAACATGATGTACTCCACCTGAAATATGGTACATGACGTACATTAACTTTAACTTTTCTTGACAAATACGGTAGATGACGCAAAGCGCTTGAACAATTAAAAATGTTGTTGTTTGCTTTGGTATTGATTATGCTTTTATACTTTTTCTCACATGATGGCACACATATGTTTGTAATTGCTATGGCCATTATTTCTATTAACGTTTTAGGTACGGAGCCCGGTATCTGTCTGTTTACGGAGTCACCACCCCAACCTAACGAACGGAGGGAAGCCTCATGTGAGGTGCCCAGATATGAATGTACGTCAAATGGCTTTACTTATGCGTGTGCCCTTGTGTCGTTGCTACGAGTACCAAAAATACGGACGTTTTTTTTATGCTCCCCAAAATTTTTGGGGTGAGCATATAGTCGCCGCTTCGTCTGTCCATGTGTGTGCGTGTGCGTCTGTCCGGATTTTTGTCCGGGCTATTTCTCAGCAACTAATGACTGGANCCCGTCTCCGACGGTTTCTTGTTTTTTTTTTAAACTGAGTTACTCTTTATATCGAATTTCACTGCATAATGTGTTAAACAATGTCTCATATAAACAAAGAACAAATAACGTTTGTATTTATGATTTGGAACTCTTGTTTCTGAAGAAAGAGTTATCCTAAGAATGACGCGATTGGAGTTTTTAAGAAAAGTATTAAGATAGTGTACGATTGAACAATGAATCAGTTACATGTATTGTTGTACTTTATTTATTTATAAGAATTTCAGCTTGAAATGGCAGCTAAGATTATTCAAGTAATTCATGCATGTGCATAACACAAACAACGCCTAATAAATTGATGTTTACCACGTCGTAGTTGAAATAATACTTGAATAGGTATGTACAGCACTTTTAGTCATAAGGCTTTGTGCGTTTTAAAATAAAAACAGTTTAAAATAAATACATCAAACAGATCTTACTCAAAATGAGCCTCACTCTGTGAAAACCGGGTTTAATGCATGTGCGTAAATTGTCATCCCATATCAGCTTGTGCTTTCCGCACATGCTTATCAGGGACGACACCTTCCGCCTAAACTAGATTTTAACTAAGAAGAGACTTCCTGTAAACGTAAAATGCAAGAAAAGCGGAAAGTGTCGTCCCCGATAAGCCTGTGCGGACTGCACAGACTTATCTCGGACGACACTTTGCGCAAAAGAAATAAGTCACTTTTTCTTAGAACGAGGTTCAAATTTGAGTGTTATCAAGTTCCAAATATAAGTATGATTATTTTAAAACGGTTTAAAATAAACACAATCAATCTTTCAATATCAGCCCCAGAGAGTGTACACTACACAGAGCCATTGCCCGCTATCCCCAAGCCCGATGAATACATGGACTCCAGAGCGGTGGACCCCAGGGCGTTTGACCCTCGCGCCCTGGATCCCAGGGCCTTCGACCCCCGACCCCTGGATCCCCGGGCCGTACCGCGTAGGGCCCCCAGGCAACACTGTGCAGTACAGAAGATGAAGGACACTGTGTGCCCATCCAGAGGCACGTCGAGGTAGTATTGCTATGTATATTAATCAAATAAATATGATAAAACCGGTACACACACTCCCGAGTTTGCAATTTGCATTAGTTCGACTTGTTTGCCTGCTTCACGCTATGCTTTACTACTAAATGGTTTAGCGACTGGTCAAACTATAGTAATAAGTTATGACATATTTACTTTCATATTGGAGCCTCGCTCTGTGAAAAAGAGTTATACTACATGTGCGTTAATTTTCATCACAGGCTCATCAAGTACACTTTCCGCTTTTATTGCATTTTATGTTTAAAAGAAGACTCTTCTTGATAAATATCCAGTTTAGGCGGAAAGAATAGTCCATGATTAGCCTGAAGGCACTGCACAGACTTATCTGGAACGAAACTTTACGCACATGAATAAAACCCCATTTTATCAGAGCGCGACTCATTTATCTTTATTTATCGGTCAACAAACAGCGATTCAGTGTCAGGCTTAGAAATTCAACTGCCACGAGTCTTATGTTTACACGCCACTCATTGAAACGACAATGCGTTTTAACAATACGATAATTAGAACATTATCTCCACTTATTTTTTCATGAACTGACAAATAGTTTTTCATTGAAAATTAGAGATCTATATTTTGTTATCTGCGCTTACCCTCGGAAATTTTGTTGACGTTTTCTATGTATTCCAACAAAAAAAAATGTTGTTTTTTTCATGTGATAATAAAAGGATCAGCGAGTACAGTATGTGGAGGAATAGGAATGTACACTTTATCGTTCTAGGACTAACGCCCGTCCCAACTGTATCGAGGAAGTGACGTACACGTTTAGCGAGGACGACTCGCCGATAAGGAGCCGGAAGCCGTACTCATTCGACGAGAAACTGCGCTCGGTGAGAGAGGAGCGTTCTGCGTCTGTCTGGAGGAAAGGTAATCAAAATCAACATCTCGATCAAAATGAGCCTCACTCTGAGAAAACGGGGTTTATGCATGTGCGTAAAGTGTCGTCTCAGATAAGCCTGTGCAGTCCGCACAGGCTTATCAGGGACGACACTTTCCGCTTAAACTAGATTTTCGCTAAGAAGAGACGAAAAATACAAGAAAAGCGGAAAGTGTCGTCCCTGATAAGCCTGTGCGGACTGCATATGTTAATCTGGAACGAAACTGTACGCACCTGCATTAAGCCCCGTTTTCTCAGAGCGAGGTTCAAATATGATTGTTATGAAGTTCTAAATATATGTGTGATTTACATAAATAGTAGTTTATTTACACGCTTCCTGAGAAAACTAGTGTCCTTAAAACCTTTTCTGTTTCTACGCAAAGCTGTATATTGAAAACTGACCGCATTTGTGCCAAATTTATCAATGGATGGCGCGTTTTAATTGTTCCAGTCAACAGCCTATAATTGTTCAAAATCCATGTTCATGATGCAAAAGATTAGTGTAAGGTTGTTTTTTTAAAATTGTTTCCCATTTTCACAAATAATCGTTCAATACACGACTTAATACATCGATGCTACGTATAGTTTCTTTGCCAGGAGGTCGCCGCACACCGCACGCGCGCACGCGGTACGACACGATGATCCAGACGCCCGGCGCGGCAGACGACAAACCGCTGGTGTCTGCGCAGGTGATAGCGCCGCAAGATGAAACGCCGGAAGACGAGGAATCCGTCAGTCTGCTAGAAAGGTGGGTCTGAGATGTGTAAGGGTAGGTCAACAAAAATATGATAATATGAACGTGGTGATATCTGGATCTGGATCTGGAAAGAAAAGTCGAATATANTGTCTGGAGGAAAGGTAATCAAAATCAACATCTCGATCAAAATGAGCCTCACTCTGAGAAAACGGGGTTTATGCATGTGCGTAAAGTGTCGTCTCAGATAAGCCTGTGCAGTCCGCACAGGCTTATCAGGGACGACACTTTCCGCTTAAACTAGATTTTCGCTAAGAAGAGACGAAAAATACAAGAAAAGCGGAAAGTGTCGTCCCTGATAAGCCTGTGCGGACTGCATATGTTAATCTGGAACGAAACTGTACGCACCTGCATTAAGCCCCGTTTTCTCAGAGCGAGGTTCAAATATGATTGTTATGAAGTTCTAAATATATGTGTGATTTACATAAATAGTAGTTTATTTACACGCTTCCTGAGAAAACTAGTGTCCTTAAAACCTTTTCTGTTTCTACGCAAAGCTGTATATTGAAAACTGACCGCATTTGTGCCAAATTTATCAATGGATGGCGCGTTTTAATTGTTCCAGTCAACAGCCTATAATTGTTCAAAATCCATGTTCATGATGCAAAAGATTAGTGTAAGGTTGTTTTTTTAAAATTGTTTCCCATTTTCACAAATAATCGTTCAATACACGACTTAATACATCGATGCTACGTATAGTTTCTTTGCCAGGAGGTCGCCGCACACCGCACGCGCGCACGCGGTACGACACGATGATCCAGACGCCCGGCGCGGCAGACGACAAACCGCTGGTGTCTGCGCAGGTGATAGCGCCGCAAGATGAAACGCCGGAAGACGAGGAATCCGTCAGTCTGCTAGAAAGGTGGGTCTGAGATGTGTAAGGGTAGGTCAACAAAAATATGATAATATGAACGTGGTGATATCTGGATCTGGATCTGGAAAGAAAAGTCGAATATACAAATTCTGGATATAACTCAACGGTGGCCGGCTCAAGAGTCGGTTTCCAGGGTAGAATAAATACTTGGTGTCTTTGGGGGACATCTAAAGAACGCTCCCACAGAACCCATGACCGCCCGGTTTCTAGGCGGACACCACATCCACTATGCAGCGGCGATATGCATGTATACAAAACTAATGGTTGTTTTATATTGTGTTTTCCACTGAAACGTTTTCGTGAGTACAATGAATCCACAATATACGTGAATACGCTCATTAGCACGAATATCGGACCAATAGTTGACATAAGTTGTTTTATCCACTTTACAATTTCGATACCAATGAGGCAGAGTGTTAAAGGGATTTTTTTTAATGATTGTGGTAGATTCAAAAAAGAATGTACACATTTTGTTTAAACAAGTGAAAAAACACTTCTGACTTACAAACCTAATTAAAGTACTGGTTAATTAATGGATGATTATCATACGGAATCGGTAAAATAAAGAATTTGTAACGCTTTTCCTCTAAAATTGTGAAACTACTTTGAGTATTAACCAGAGACGTATGTTATTTACGTCTCTGGTATTAACATTATAAATTTGTAAGTTAACATGTTGAATGACATTTTCGTTTCAAATATACCAAAATATGTGAACATGTCCCGGTAATGTGACGTGCAATACAAGGCGATGACATTATGCATGAAAGCTTTCCAGTTTGTGCCACTTCTTAATTTGCTCCTTCAATATATATTTATCACAAACGCTACAACACAAACATGCAAATCATTTTAGTCTATATGAAATGTAGAACAGCGGCTTAAATTGCTTTTTACCGACAACAATAACGTATGAGCTAAATTCATCCAATAAACTGTTAATTCAACAAATGAAAACTAGTTCGTATAAAGGAGTTAAGATTTATATTGCTTCACACATAAAAGGCAAATCGTAAATCTATAACAAAATAAAAAAAAAATCCAAAGAAAATGCATGGAAGTGTTCCCAATAATGGTATCTTGGAAGTATTGTAACTGCCTCTTCAAGACAGCAAAATTAAGCAGGTTGCATGATGTAAGGTTTTGAACATCGCGCAAACAACTTTTACGTTTCTTTAAACGCAGAAAATTCTATGTTATAAACATAATTAATTGTCCATTAAATAAATACATTCAATTATATAAGCCTCGCTCTTTGAAAAGGGGGTAAACCCGGTAATGCCTATGCGTAAAGTGTCGTCCCAGATTAGCCTTTGCTTTCCGCACAGGCTAATCAGGGATGACACTTTCCGTGTTTATGATATTTTTCATTTAAAGAAAGTCTCTTCTTAGCACAAAATCCAGATAAGGCGGAAAGTGTCGTTCCTGATAAGCCTGTACGGACTGCACAAGCTTAGCCGAGACGACACTTTACGCACATGTATTAAACCCCCTTTTCATAGTGCGCGCTTCAATTATTGTTATTTTTCGGTTTCAGATTTTACCGGCCGGTGGCCGCACGGAGGACAGTTGGGGTGTTGGAACTAGACGAAGACAGCGATTACACGGAGAATTTCACGGTGGTGTGAGAGTGATGGGGAATTGGATACGCTGTTTAGAATAACGTTCAAACACTGAATACAATGGCATTCCTTTGACTTTCGAATAACAGTATGTTTCTTTGTTTGAAAATGCATTATTATTACAGACTGAATGTCAGCGTTAACATATACTTATGACGGTGTGTATTTTCGAAACCATTTTATACATGTGAATGTGTTTCCATAATGATTTGATGTATAAACAGCAGGTGTGATTTCACCGGTTATTGTGCAATCCCACACAAAAGAATCAACGCTTCAAACGGTTCTCTAAAATCAGTACGAGTTGAATATATATTTCCCCGTTGAAAGACATGATCGACCCGTTTTTGACGCTTAATGGCACATGCAGGACGTGGCTATTACATGGACTACAACAATGAGTGCACTTATTAACTCTAAACCATTAAATCATTATTTCCTTAACGCACGTACCAAACAGAGTCTGAAAATCGACTAGGGCTTTAAATTCGTTTGCAAGACAAGTTAAGTGGACAATACATTATGAAAGCGGTCAAACAGTCGAGCGGGACCAACCCAATTAATGTAGACAAATGATTGTGAGAAATATTTCCTTTTATTTACTTATTGTTATAAGCATCGTTGAGTCTACACAGTTGACATTCAGTGTACGATGAATTGGTTGTACCGCTATACATATTTATACGTAATACTGTGTAAAGATAACGATTAAAATAATTATATTGCTACATTGCATATTGGTGTATATAAATGAATGTGATACTTTTAAATGTGTGTGATTTATATTGGCAATACATATTGCTTTTTTCAAATACTGCTTCATACGTGTTGCCAGTGTATGTGGTATGTTGCTTCAAACGCGTTATGTCGAAGAAGCTGTATACAATTATCAACACCCTTTATGTCTGTATTAACAGCAATTGTATTCGGAAGTTTGCAACATGCACGTTTTGAATGTTTAAATTTCGGTGTTGGATCATATTCGTGTTCAGGAAAGTCAATATGTTATATTAACTGTTGTTAAAGTTTTAAATTCCTAACTTCATAATATCCAATCCGAATATGAAATGGTGTATCAGAATCAGTTACATTTTTGTGAGCCTTTCCTTCTGCAATGTAAAACCCCATTGGCCAAATTGGTTTAATGTTAAATATGTTAATGATAACGAATACATTAATTGGAATTGCTTAGCGAAATAGCAAAGTATATACACATGTTTTGGATGTTTGTATGTTTTATGTACTATGTACTATGTTCTTATAGCGAGATTTTGCCCGTGCGGGTGCAAATGTTCTCTTTCTTGATGCCTTAACAACCAAAGTCTGGCAGCATTATGACTCTGTCCACGCACTATACAACTGGGTAACGGCGTACCTAGTAACCATGGCAGCATTATAGTATATATATTGTGGTTGGGTACAGTAACCTCACTCTGTATTGACCGGTACGTAAAACAAATCTTTGTTTTCATATGCGTTGGGGCGGAAAGTTAGGAAATACACGAAACAGTTAACTGTGGAACAAAATGGATGCATGTTACTTTATTATGCTGTAGGAATGACCGATCATAAAGCTTCAAGAGCAACGCTATTCTACATATTGTTTTTCAATGGAACTGAACTAAATTGTAAACTTTATAACGATATTTTCAAAATTATCTAAGCAATACTATACTTTTAACTACTGTATCAAATATACATTTGGACTAAACGGCGATGTTTCATTGTCAAAAGGGTAAACATTTTGACGGACAACACATATACATGGACCATGCTCTGTGAAAAGAGGGTTCAATGCATGTGCGTAAAATGCCGTCCCAGATTAGCCTGTGCAGTTCGCATAGGCTAATCAGGGACGACACTTTCCGCTTTTATTGTATTTTTCGTTTAAAGGAAGACTGTTCTCGACGCAAATCCCGTTAAGGCGGAAAGTGTCGTCCCTGATTATCCTGTGCGGCACAGGCTAATCTGGAACGCCACTTGTCGCACATGCATTAAACCACTTTTAACAGAGCGAAGCTCACATGTATTCGTATTGTGAAAACGCGATGGGTGGACTTTGTTCCAAGAAGGTGTGATCATAAATATAATCAATATACATAAAAATATTGCGCTGTACGATTATACACACTTTAGCGTTGTTTCCAACAGGTTTCTACCAAAGTCAACGTGAACAGGGTATAGCGCAATATGTCTCTATATTGGTAACATTTTAATACGGATACTATTCGAAGTCAACGTGAGCGTGGTTTAGCGCAATATTTCTCTAGAATGGTAACATGTTGATACCGATACTATCCGCGGGTTTCGTTACTGTACTCAACCCCAATCCGACACGAGGCGTCGTCGTTTGTTATGTAGGTGTACTTAAGTAACGAGTGTCTTTATATGTTAAATTTTAAATCATACTGTATATAACTGCTATTATCCCCTTACTATTGTAATGTTTTTGCGTACATGTATCACTGCAGCCTAATCTGCATGTATACATTTGTTTTGCCTCGCCATGTGAAAAAGGGGTTGAATGCACGTGCGTAAAGTGTCGTTCCATATTAGCCTTTCCGCTGAATTGTATTTTTCGTTCACATGAAGACTGTTCTTGACGAAAATCCAGTTTAGGCGGAAAGTGTCGTCCCTGATTAGCCTGTGCGGCCTGCACAGGCTCATCTGGATAGACACTTTTCACACATGATTTTCACACCTTCTTTTCACTGAGCGAGGCTCATTTACAATAGTTTGATATTGATTTTCTAGAACTGTTTTAATTTTAAACTACACCTATACGTATTGCCATTCAGTTCACACTATACACATATGTGCATATTACACAATTTAATTTTCTTAAATTGTTTTAAAACGTGCTCTCAATAATTAGTATTTAAAATAATGATCTCCAAAGTAGTATACCGGTAGTGTTTTTTTTACAAACAATAACAAATACAAACATGTGTTTGTAATTACAGTGTATTCAGTTTTGTAAGTCAATTCTTCTAGTCGAACGGTGCAATACAAATTTGAGCTCAAATATCCTGATATTGTTTTACGTTTTTAATTTTATTTTATACTTATTTTGTTTACAATTATTTATTGTTTTGCAGATTATTTACATATTATATTTGATCTTCTGTACATTGCCGTAAGTGAATTTAAACCAAAGTCTTTATCCCTACTGCAGTTTAGAACCAATGGGGAGACTGGTGGTCTTATGTAGAGTCTCCACCTGTCCGTTCAGCTTCTCTTTTAAGCTCACATGTTCCGGTCATACATTTTGCCTCAGTGGATGGTTGTCCCTGCATTCCTAGAGGATGTGGTCAGCTTCTCAAAGGGGGATTTTTAAGACGGTACACGGTGGAATCTCTTGTACATTTGGTGGTTTTGTCTTTTGTGCCCTGTTCGCAGTCGGAAGATGATCAGCTGTTCTAGTCAGGACAGGTCATGGTAGCTGTCCTATGGCTGTGTATTTCTGGACAGACACTTGATGATGGTGTTCATGTTTTCTTCCTAAAGTTTTCCATACATTACGAATTACATATGTTATCTTGTATTTAGTTTTAAGTTCGAAATACTAGTCAACCTTTTGAAATGAATTTACACGTAGTTGTTTTTTATTCACAAATTGTTGTATTTCAAGTATATTATTATATTATTTAATATTGGCGGAATTCATTGATAACTCCGATGTTAATTTTGTAAGTACGAATATCTTAATTGTCTAGTCGTATTTTGTCTGTTGGCAGTAGGTATGTTTGCCTTTTATATAAGATATTGCTTGCAGTGCAATCCATTAACCAAAGAATAACACAACATAACATAAACCTTATCACGTTGTATTGCTTGAATAAATGCATTTCAATATACATTGTATGTTTCATAAATACGTTTATACGCATACGTCATTATAACGCTGACATGAAATCCTGACTTACACGATTTGCTTTAATTATTGTCGTTTTGAAATTAAGAAAGAAATCTCTTTCAAAATGTGTTCTTTAAAGCATACTTTTTAACGAGATTTTTTTTTTTTTTTTACATATTTTTGAATCGTTTAAAGTTATTTCTTTTTACTTAAAACCATTATTTAATCGTTTTAAAGTTTGACCTTCGTCATACGAAAATGGTATGCCATATACCCTGTCCGCTTATGCGACCACAAACCCTTGCGTGCAGGCTGGTCTGGCGCCACGCATAAGACCCATTTTCGTATGAGGCGACTCATATACAATCATGAATATTAAGATGCCATTGCCAAGGGCCATCTCAGTATTTTCTTAAGAGTTTCGTAGTACGTTTTACAGCTTTGTAGTTTTTTATGCAGTTTTAACGTGTTTTCTATTAGAACTGTTAGACCAATTTTGTCCAAATACCAAACAAGTTCATATACGTGTAAACTGTAATATAGTTGACTTTATGTACATGTTTAATGTTCAATGTTCAATTAAATGGAATAAACTGAGAATTTGTCTTTGTCATTGTTATCGATATTGCATTTGTATGTATGTATACACATACTTATCATGATAATGATAACGTACAACCTAACAAATCGTGTTCATAACCCGATTTTATCAAACACTATACAAAAGTTGCACAAGAAAAAAAAATCAATAATTCATTTTGCCAGAAATGTGTATGCATAGTTCTGTGTTGTCCTGTATTGTATTTTTTTTTTATGTTCTCCAAATGTAATTAGTTGTTAAGCCAGGAAACCAATCTGTGATAAAAAATTGTGTTCAGTGATTAATTATGAATAAATTGCATGTTATATTTGCTTTTCTTTCTTACAAATACATTGCTTTTTTCGGGTGCCCTATTTTCATAGTCTGTCCGTCTACAATATTCATATTTTTTTCCCCGCACATAGAAGGGGCAATTAGCATTTCACTGTCAGAATTACGTCTCATGTAAATTTGACTTAATGTTCAAAGATATGAGACAAACTTGAAACAATATATAATTGAGTCTCGCTCTGTGAAAAGGGGGTTTAATGAACGTTCGTAAAATATCGTCCAAGATTAGCCTGTGCAGTTCGCACAGGCTAATCAGGGACGACACTTTCCGCTTTTATTGCATTGTTCGTTAAAAGGAAGACTGTTCTTGTCGAAAATCCAAAGTAGTCGGAAAGTGTCTTCCCTGATAAGCCTGTGCGGAAAGCACAGGATAATCTGGAATGACACCTTACGCACATGTATTAAACTTCTTTTTCACAGAGCTATGCTCAAGTATTATGTATCAAATGAGCTATTACGTTATACTACACAGAGGTTTGATTTTTAACTAGTATCTGCAAGTAACTCGTATAATAAAATTTACCTGTTGAATATTTATTTATTATTATTTATTCATCTTTTACTTGTCCCAACATCAGAAGCAACAGCATTTTAAAATGTTGAGATATAACAAAATATACAGTTTATTAAGCATGAAATGTCATAAAATGTTGCATTTTCCACAAATACTACTTAATGAAATCACTGTTCATTTTGTTTATGTACGTTTAGATGTGGGTTATAGTCAACAGCATTTCCATAGGGTACCCTAACAATTTATACATATACAAGTTGGATTTGTTGTAAAAAAAACTTCCTATAACAATTACATATATTGCTACCTTAATAATCGATTAATTTATCAATTCTCTTTATTCTTCACATATCATTCTCGTCGTTATGAATGTCACACTTTAAAAGTAGTAACTAAAATTGAATACATCCTTTATTTCCGTCCTCAATGGCACCCAGATTATTTCGTGGTGTAAGAATTAAATTATACTCAGAGGATAATGTCTTGGGTATGCAATTACTTAACTTTATTTCTACTCATCGGTCTCTAAAGAAATTACTTTTAATTTCACAATGCAAAGTACAATCTTCGATAATGTGGATGCTTACGTTAAGAGTCGCAAAGAAAACGCGAAGGAGTCCATTCCCGGATTGAACAACACATTGGTGTCTTTGGAGAAGATATTAAAGGGACTTTATCGCAGTTTATCAAAATGAGAATTTTTTAACTTTTTGTCACAGATTCAAGAAATAAATGAACAATGTACATCAGTGTGCGAAATAACACTAATGCCGCAGACTTACACTGAAAATACACTTTCGTTTACGAAAAATCATCGTTAGAAATTGATAAAATTATAAAGCGTCTCAGACGAGAAACAATCTAAAAATTTATATTTCTTGTGTTATCTTTATATTTTGTAACAACACGTGGATAGTTATACAAAGTATAAAATAAATGGCAACCCATATGAAGACGGATGGTCAGGTCCGCACATAATATAGTCAAAAAGACTCAACGACGACCCGAACATAAACTCTGAATTACACACATACACACGTGAAGACGGATGGCTGAGCGGCTTCGGCGCTTGGCTTTTACTCCATGGGTCAGTGGTTCGAGCCCCGGTGTGGTTAACTTTTTTTCTCTTTTTCTTTTTCTTTTTTTACTTTTATTCTCGTTTTTATAGTGTAGCTCTTTAGTTCTGATGTGTTTTTTTTGTTCAATTTAAAGCATTTAAAGAAAATCTTTAAAACAAGCCAAAATCGGTGAACAAGTCCCTTTAAGACAGATAGGGACCGCAAGATTTACTACGACACCGCGACCTATTAACATGTTCTCGTATTCGATGATCGACTTTCAATAAAAAGGGGGAATATTTCAATAAGCTAAAACAATATTTTGCATGTTTTACGTATTGATTTGTCATTGCATCCACTTTAGAAACTACTTACGTTTTTAGTTAAATTTGATTAATTTTTTTTAAATAATGTTGATGGTTAAATTGACAATTATAGTTTCGGATAATATACCATAAGATATATATATATATATAAGATAATGTTGTACCGATAAACAGAATAGAAAATGGATAACGATAGACATCCGTTTGACATTGTTTTCAAACATATTATCAACCATAATACAAGTACCTATTTGAGTCGTGTTCTGAGAAAACTGGGCATAATGCATGTGCGTAAAGTGTCGTCCCAGATTAGCCTGTGCAGTCCGCACAGGCTTATCAGGGACGACACTTTCCGCCTTAACTGGATTTTCGCTAAGAAGAAACATCATATAAACGAACAATTCCATAAAAGCGGAAATTGTCGTCCCTGATTAGCCTGTGCGAACTGCACAGGCTAAT
The DNA here is from genome assembly GCA_007657795.1 of Dreissena rostriformis. NCBI lineage: Eukaryota > Metazoa > Mollusca > Bivalvia > Myida > Dreissenidae > Dreissena > Dreissena rostriformis. The sequence continues at coordinate 14,135 of VMBQ01003143.1, forward strand.
CTGGGATGACAATTTACGCGCAAGCATTATGCCCAGTTTTTTCAGAACGCGACACATTTACCTGATTAATATACAAAAACATCGCGATCTTTATACAAAGTTTAATAGTAAATGATGTATGTATTTGTTAACAAATATTATATTTAAAATTTGGTTTGGAATCAACAATCGAATCGGGTCAATCACAAACGGACGGCCAAATCATTAATATATTAAAATTATTTATTGCATTATGGGGCAGGCGTTTCGCTCTATATTTTGAACTTAATGCATTTCGTAGGATTTCTTTGTTAAGTTACCACTTTGAAGAATGAGCGTCTGTAGATTTCACTTTCGGAATTCTAAAAAATACAACTTAAAAAATACTTTCATCAAAGAAAAAAGACACTTCAATTAGACAAAACAAACACCATTTTTGCTTATAAAAAGTTGTTTTTTAAATATGAATTATTGTTTCACACTAGATAGTTGTTTACTTTATATTACTATTAATATATGTGTAAGGAAAATGTAATGTGATTTAAAAGAAACAACAATAATCAATATTTGTAATTATTTTATTCAACCAAAAGTAACATATTTTATCAAAAGTTAATAACATTTCTTTTTCATTAAACAAATAATGGCTTAGCTAGTGCCATCTTGTACAATATCGATCGGCCACGTGCCACCGTCACTTTCACCGTCGTCCTTGAATGGAACCCCGTCTCGTTCTCACGGTGGTTTAATTGTGTTTACAGACTTCCCTCTGTTCCAATGGCTCTTAATCCGTCGGCAGACCCGCGTCTCTGCGTATCGTGGGTCCTCGTTCACGGGAACGCTCCTACTAGGGAATCACTGTTCTCTTCATATGAGACGCGCTCTTAGAAAAGGGGGTTTAATGCATGTGCGTTAAGTGTCATCCCAGACTAGCCTATGCAGTCCGCTTTTATGGTAAATTTTTCGTTAAAGAAAGTCTCTTCTTAGCAAAAATCCAGTTTATGCGGAAAGTGTCGTCCCTGATTAGCCTGTGCGGACTGCACTGGCTACTCTGTGACAACAATTTACGCACATGCATTTAAACTCCTTTTTCACAGAACGAGGATCATATTCATTGTGTGTGTGTACTCATAATGCTCTAGGCATCATCCGATATATAACAAGACTTCTATGATTCAATAAGAGACTGGATTCCGGCCAGTGAACATTGATGATTTATTGATATGAAAAATGTTTTTTCCTTTTTTCCATCATTTTTTTTTCCATATCATTGAAAACTATGGTTTGAACCGATGTCATTAATATGAAAAGTAACATAAAAGTATTTTAAATGGAACCAAAGGTAATCTACCTTTATGTTTTATCTAATCTGTAATGAGCATGATTTGTAAGGTCATACATTATCATTTTCATAAGTACGTGTATTCATACGTGCAAATGCAATATCATGAACAATGACAAAGACAACTCTTCAGTTTATTCCATTCAATTAAATATTGAACATTAAACATGTACATAAACTATATTACATTTTACACGTATATGAACTTGTTTGGTATTTGGACAAAATGGTTCTAACAGTTCTAATAGACAATACGTAAAAACTGCATACAAAACTACAAAGCTGTAAAACGCACTCCAAACTCTTAAGAAAATACTGAGATGGCCCTTGACAATGGCATCTTGGTATTCACGATTGTATATGAGCCGCCTCATACGAAAATGGGTCTTATGCCATATGCGGCTAGCGTGGCGCCAGACCAGCCTGCACGCAAGGGTTTATGGTCTCATAGGCGGACAGGATATATGGCATATGTTCCATTTTCGTATGACGAGGGTCATATTTTAAAACGATTTAATAATGATTTTAAGTAAAAAGAAATAACCTTTAATACAATAACCGCAATATGTTAATCTTGTTTTAAATTATAAAACAAATCCAAAAAATCTTGTTACAAAAGTATGCATAAATGAACACATTCTAGAAGAGATTTCTTTGTTAGTTTCAAAATGACAAACATTTAAGCAAATCATGTAAGTCCGGATTTCATTTCGTTTTCGGATCTGATAAAACTTATTGTTTATATTACAATAATCGCACATCCACCAAACGCGTTAAAACGTCTTTACGAAACATATATTGAAACGCATTTATTCAAGCAATACAACGTGATAAGTTTATGTTGTTTTGTGTTTCTCTTTGGTTCATGGATTGCACTGCAAGCAATATCTAAAAGGCAAACTATAAACTACTATACAAAACAAAATACGACTTGAAAATTAGAATATTCGTACTTAAAAATAACTAAATTCATTTCAAAAGATTGACTAGTATTTCGAACTTTAAACTAGATACACGATACAATATGTCATTCATAATGTATGGAAAACTACAGGTAGAAAACATGAACACCATCATTAAGTGCCTGTCCAGAAATACACAGCCATAGGACAGCTACCATCACCTGTCCTGACTAGAGCATGTGATCATATTCCGACTGCGTACAGGGCACACCAGACTAAACCACCACATGTCCAAGAGATTTCACATTGTGCGGTCTCCACAATGCCCCTTGGAGAGGCCGACCAAAAGAGTTGAGCACATCCTCCAGGAATGCAGGGACAACTAACTACTGAGGCTAAATGTATAACACGAACATGTGAGTCTTCAAGAGCATCTGAACGGACAGGGCCCGTATTCACAAAACAATTCGTTGAGTTAAGACTAAGCATAAAGAATAGTATTTAAATTCGACAATTCTTTAATATTTTTAATTTTGAGTCAAACTTGGTAATAACCACCTCTTATTACATATTTCTTTATTCAGGACTTTTTGTGTCTAACAAGGGCACAATTTGGAGCCTGTACATATTCAAAGTAAGAAGTTTGTTTCTTGGATCTAAATCTTTTCTTTATTCTTAAGTCTAAGAATGGGTTGGTGAATACGGACCCAGGTGGGGGCTCTACAGAAGACTACCAGTTTCACCCTTGGTTCTAGACTGCAGACTACCAGTTTCACCCTTGGTTCTAGACTGCAGACTACCAGTTTCACCCTTGGTTCTAGACTGCAGACTTCCAGTTTCACACTTGGTTCTAGACTGCAGACTACCAGTTTTACCCTTGGTTCTAGACTGCAGACTACCAGTTTCAACCTTGGTTCTAGACTGCAGACTACCAGTTTCACCCTTGGTTCTAGATTGCAGACTACCAGTTTCACCCTTGGTTCTAGACTGCAGACTACCAGTTTCACCCTTGGTTCTTGACTGCAGACTACCAGTTTCACCCTTGGTTCTAGACTGCAGAAGCGGCAGTAGGGATAAATACTTTGGTTTAATTTACTTATGGTTCTGTACAAAACGATCAACAAAATATGAAAATAATCTTCAAAACAATAAATAAATGTAAACAAAATCAGTATAAAATAAAATTAAAAACGTAAAGCAATATCAGGACATTTGAGCTCAAAAATAGTATTGCACCGTTCGACTAGAAGAATTGACTTACAAATACTGAATACACTGTAATTGCAAACACATGTTTGTATTTGTTATTGTTTGTAAAAAAACAACTACCGGTATACTACTTTGGAGATCATTATTTTAAATACTTATTATTGAGAGCACGTTTCAAAACAATTTAAGAAAATTAAATTGTGTAATATGCACATATGTGTATAGTGTGACCTGAATGCCAATACGTATCTATAGGTGTAGTTTAAAATTAAAACAGTTCTATAAAATCAATATCAAACTATTGTAAATGAGCCTCGCTCAGTGAAAAGGAGGTTTAATGCATGTGTGTAAAGTGTCGTCCCAGATTAGCCAGTGCAGTCCGCACAGACTAATCAGGGCCAACACTTTCCGCCTAAACTGGTTTTTCGTCAAGAACAGTCTTCATTAAAACGAAAAATACAATTAAGCGGAAAGTGTCGTCCCTGATTAGCCTGTGCGGACAGCACAGGGAAATATGGAACGACACTTTACGCACATGCATTCAACCCCTTTTTCACAGAGCGAGGCCAAAAAAAAATTATATATGCAGATTAGGCTGCAGTGATACATGAACGCAAACAAACATTACACTAGTAAGGACATAATAACAGTTATATACAGTATGATTTTAATGTAATATATAAAGTCACTCGTTACTTTAGTACACCTACATAACAAACGACGACGCCTCGTGTCGGATTGGGGTTGAGTACAGTAACGAAACCCGCGGATAGTATTGGTATCAACATGTTACCATTCTAGAGAAATATTGCGCTATACCATGCTCACGTTGACTGCGGTAGAAACCAGTTGAAAACAAAACCGCATATATTTTGTATGGTCGTACATAGCAATATATTTATGTATATTGATTATCTTTATGATTACGCCTTCTTGGAACAAAGTCCACCCATCGCGTTTTCACAATACGAATACATGACTGAACCTCGCTCTGCGAAAAGGGGGGTTTTATGCATGTGTATACGGTGTCGTTCCAGACTAGACTGTGCAGTCCGCACAAGCTAATCTGGGACGACACTTTCCGCATAAACTGAATTTGCGTCAAGAACAGTCTTCCTTTAAACGAAAAATACATTAAAAGCGAAAAGTGTCGTCCCTGATTAGCCTATGCGAACTGCGCAGGCTAATCGGGGACGGCACTTAACGCACATGCATTGAACCCTTTTAAATAGAGCGAGGTCCATGTATATTTGTTGTCCGTCGGAATGTTTATCCTTTTGACAATAAAACATCGCATACGTATATTAGATACAATACTTAAAAGTATAGTATTGCTAAGGTATTTTTGAAAATATCGTTGTACAGTTTACAATTCAGTACAGCTCCATTGAAAAACAATATGTAGAATAGCGTTGCTCTTGGAGCTTTATGATCGGTCATTCCTAAAGCATAATAAAGTAACATGCATCCATTTTGTTCACTTTACTTCATCTTGTATTTCCTAACATTCCGTCCATACGCATATGAAATCAAAGATTTGTTTAAGTACCGGTAAATACCGAGTGAGGTTACTGTACCCAACCACAACATATTATATAATGCTGCCATGGTTACTAGGTACGCCGTTACCTAGTTGTATAGTGCGTGGACAGAGTCATAATGCTGCCAGACTTTGGTTGTTAAGGCATCAAGAAAGAGAACATTTCCACCCGCCCGGGCAAAATCTCGCTATAAGAACATAGTACATAAAACATACAAACATCCAAAAACATGTGTATATACTTTGCCATTTCGCTAAACACTTTTAATTAATGTATATTTCGTTATCATTAACATATTTAACATTAAACAAATATGGCCAATGGGGTTTTACATTTCAGAAGGAAAGGTTCACAAAAATGTAACTGATTCTGATTTAATTAACATAATAAATAAGTGTTACACCATTTCATATTCGGATTGGATATTATGAAATTACGAATTTAAAAACTTAAACAATAATAAATATAACATATTGACTGCCCTGAACACGAATATGATCCAACACCGAAATTTAAACATTCAAATCAGGCATGCTACAAACTTTCAAATACAATCACTGTTAATACAGACATAAAGGGTGTTGACAAATATTTACAGCTTCTACCACATGACACGTTTGAAGCAACACACCACATAAACTGGTAACACTTATACATGTAAAGCAGCATTTGAAAAACGCAATATGTATTGCAAATATAAATAACGTGTACACACATTTAAAAGTATCACATTCATTTATATACACCAATATGTAATGCAACAATATAATCATTGTAATCGTTATCTTTAAACAGTATTACGTATAAATATGTATAGCTGATCAACCAATTCATCGTACACGGAATGTAAACTGTGTAGACTCAATGATGCTTATAACAATAAGTAAATTAAAGGAAATATTCCTTACAATCATTTGTCTACATTAATTGGGTTGGTCCCGCTCGACTGTTTGACCGCTTTCATAAACTTTTGTCCACTTCACTCGTCTTGGAAACGAATTTGATGCCCTAGTTTGGTACGTGCGTTAAGGAAATTATGATTTAATGGTGTAGAGTTAATATAGCACTCATTGTTGTAGTCCATGCTATAGCCACGTCCTGCATGTGCCATTAAGCTTCAAAAACGGATCGATCATGTCTTTCACGGGGAAATATATATTCAACTCGTTCTGATTTTAGCCAAATTTGAAACGTTGATTCTTTTGTATGGGATTGCAAAATAACCGATGAAATCACACCTGCTGTTTATACATCGAATCACTGTGGAAACACATTCACATGTTCAAAATGGTTTCGAAAACATACACCGCCATTAGTATATGTTTACGCTGACATTCAGTCTGAAAAAAGAATGCATTTTCAAGCAAAGAAACATACTGTTATTCGAAAGTCAAAGAAAGCCACTGTATTCAGTGTTTGTACGTTATTCTAAACAGTGTATCCAATCCCCCATCACTCTCACACAACCGTGAAATTCTCCGTGTAATCGCTGTCTTCGTCTAGTTCCAACACCCCTACTGTCCTCCGTGCGGCCACTGGCCGGTAAAATCTGGAACCGAAAAATAACAATATTATAATTGAAGCGCGCTTTGTGAAAAGGGGTTATAATGCATGTGCGTAAAGTGTCGTCTCGGATAAGGATCAGGAACGACACTTTCCGCCTAAACTGGATTTTTGCTAAGAAGAGACTTTCTTTTAATGAAAATATCATAAAAACGGAAAGTGTCATCCCTGATTAGCCTGTGCGGACTGCACAGGCTAATCTGGGACGACACTTTACGCACATGCATTACCGGGTATACCCCCTTTTCACAGAGCGAGGCTTATATGTTGTATAAATTTATTGAATGGACTATTTTCTTGTGTTTATAACATAGATTTTTCTGCGTTTACAAAGAAACTTAAAAGTTGTTTGCGCGATGTTTAAAACTTTACATCATGCAACCTGCTACATTTTGCTGTCTTGAAATGGCGGTTACAATACTTCCAAGATACTATTATTGCAGGGAACACTTCCAAGTTTTTTCTTTGGAATAAAGTATTTTGTTATAGATTTACGATTTGCCGTTTATGTGTGAAGCAATATAAATCGTAACTCCTTTATACGAACTAGTTTTCATTTGTTGAATTAACAGTTTATTGGATGAATTTAGCTCATACGTAATTGTTTTCGGTAAAAAGCAATTTAAGCCGCTGTTCTACATTTCATATAAACTAAAATGATTTGAATGTTTGTGGTCTATATGAAGGAGCAAATTAAGAAGTGGCACAAACTGGAACGCTTTAATGAAGAATTTCATCGCTTTTTATTGTTCTTCACATTAAAGGGACATGTTCACATATTGTCGTATGTTTGAAAACAAATGTCATTCAATATGTTTACTAACGAATCTATAATGCTGGTACTCAACGAATTGTCCAAAATTTCGAAAGGCGTTACAAAATCTTCATTATTTTACAGATTTTATAATTGTATTTTTACCGATTTCGAATGATAATCATCCATTATTAACCAGTATTTTAAACAGTTTTCGTAGTCAAGAGTGTTATATATTTTTTTACGGCAATTATTTTGAAAATCGTCATTTTTTCCAAACAGCGAACAATTCCCTTTTACAATCGGCCTCATTGGTCTCGAAATTGTAAAGTGGATAAAACAAATTATGTAAACCATTGGTCCAATATTTGTGCGTATGAGCGTGAACACACGTATTTTGTGGATACCCACGAACACCTTTCAGTGGAAAAACCCAATATAAAACAACCATTTTTTTTTATACATGCATATCGCCACGGCGTAGTGGATCTGGTATCCGCCTAGCAACCGGGAGGTCATGAGTTCTGTGGGAGCATTCTTAAGATGTTCCCCAAAGACACCAAGTACGTGTTCTACCCAAGAAACGGACTCGAGATTCGTCCACCGTCGAGAAATAGTCAGAATTTGTATATTCGACTTTTCTATCCAGATCCAGATTCAGAAATCACCACGTTCATATAATCATATTTTTGTTGACCTACCCTTACACATCTCAGACTTACCTTTCTAGGAGACTGACGGATTCCTCGTCTTCCGGCGTCTCATCCTGCGGCGCCATCACCTGCGCAGACACCAGCGGTTTGTCGTCTGCCGCGCCGGGTGTCTGGATCATCGTGTCGTATCGCGTGCGCGTGTGCGGGGTGCGGCGACCTCCTGGCAAAGAAACTATACGTAGAAAAGACGTATTTAGTCGTGTATTAAACGGTTATTTGTGAAAAATGGGAATCTGTGAAAATTACAAAAAAAAACACTTAATCTTTTGAATCTTGAACAAGAAATTCGAACATTCATAAGCAGTCGACTGGAACAATTAAAACGTGCCATCCCATGAAGAATTTGGCGCAAATGCGGTCAGTTTCCTAACCCTACCCCTAACCCTCTAACCCCCCATGCGCATTACAATACCAGGCCTCGCTCGATGTAGTTGTCCGCTTCCCGTTTTCAATACACCGCTACGTGAAGAAACTGGAAAGGTTTTAAGGACACTTGTATTTTCAGGAAGCGTTTAAATAAACTACTACCTTTTATTTTAATCATACATATATTTGAGCCTCGCTCTGAGAAAACGGGGCTTAATGCATGTGCATAAAGTGTCGTCCAAGATAAGACTGTGTACTCCGCACAGGCTAACTAGGGAAAACAATTTCCGCTTTTATTGTATTTTTCGTTTAAAGGAAGTCTCTTCTTAGCGAAAATCTAGTTAAGGCAGAAAGTGTCGTCCCTGATAAGCCTGTGAGGACTGCACAGGCTTATCTGAGACAACACTTTACGCACATGCATAAACCCCGTTTTCACAGAGTGAGGCTCATTTTGATCGAGATGTTGATTTTGATTACCTTTCCTCCAGACAGACGCAGAACGCTCCTCCCTCACCGAACGCAGTTTCTCGTCGAATGCGTACGGCTTCCGGCTCCTTATCGGCGAGTCATCCTCGCTAAACGTGTACGTCACTTCCTCGATACAGTTGGGACGAGCGTTAGCCCTAGAACGGTAAAGGTTACATTCTAATTTCTCCACTTGCTATATCCGATGTTCCTACTATAAACAAATTAAAATAAAAACACATTAAATACTAAACCGAAAACAACGCCAACGAAAGTTCCTTTGGTAAGCGCAGATAACGAAATATAGATATCTTATTTTCCATGAAAAACTTGTTGTCAGTTTATGAAAGAAATAAGTGGACATAATGTAATAATTATCGTTGTTTAAAGATATTGTCGATTCAATGAGTGGAGTTTAAACAAAAAAACTCGTGGCGGTTGAATTCCTACGCCTGACACTCAGAATCTTTGTTTATTGACCGATAAATGAGTCGTGTTCTGAGAAAACTGGGCATAATGCATGTGCGTAAAGTGTCGTCCCAGATTAGCATGTGCGGTCCGCACAGGCTTATCCGGGACGACACTTTCCGCCTAAACTGGATTTTCGCTTAGAAGAGACATCATTTGAACGAAAAATTCGATAAACGCGGTAATTGTCGTCCCTGATTAGCCTGTTCGAACTGCACAGGCTAATCTGGGATGACAATTTACGCACAAGCATTTTGCCCGGTTTTCCCAGAACACGACTCAAATAAAGATAAGTACAAAAGTATGTCATAACTTAATAATATAGTCTGACCGGTCGGTAGACCATTCGGAAGTGAAGCAGGCAAACCAGTCGACCTAGACCAGTATTCACCAATCCATTCTTAGACTTAAGAATAAAGAGAAGACTTAGAACCAAGAACATTACATCCAGCGTTTGAATATATACAGGCTTTCACTGGTAATGACGTCATTTAGAACATGTTCTACATGGAGAATGATCTATATAGAGGAGGTTAATTTCAAGTTTTACTCAAAATTAAAGCAATTCTTGAACATTTCAATATAAATAATATTCTTTATTCTTAGATTTAAGTCTAAGAATTGTTTGGTGAATACAGGCTCTGATAACAATTGTAACTCTGCAGTTTGTGTTTCGGTTTTAACATATTATTTATTTGATTAATATATGTACACATATATATAAATACTACCTCGACGCGCCTCTGGATGGGCACACAGGGTCCTTCGTCTTCTGTACGGCGCAGTGCTGCCTGGGGACTCTACGCGGGATGGCCCGGGGATCCAGGGGGCGGGGATCGAAAGCCCGGGGATCCAGGGCGCGAGGGTCAAACGCCCGGGGATCCACTGCTCTGGAGTCCATGTATTCCTCGGGCTTGCAGATAGCGGGCAACGGCTCTGTGTAGTGTACACTTTCTGGGGCTGATTTTTAACGATTGAATGTGTTGATTTTAAACCGTTTTAAAATAATCATACTTATATTTGGAACTAAATAACACTCAAATTTAAACCTCGCTCTAAGAAAAGGGGGCTTATTGCATTTGCGCAAAGTGTCGTCCGAGATTAGCTTGTGCAGTCCGCATAGGCTTATCAGGGACGACACTTTCCGCTTTTCTTGCATTTTCGTTTAAAGAAAGTCTCTTCTTAGCGAAAATATAGTTAAGGCGGAAAGTGTCGTCCCTAATAAGCATGTGCGGACTGCACAGGCTTATCTGGGACGACAGTTTACGCACATGCATTAAACCCCGTTTTCACAGAGTGAGGCTCATTTGGAGTAAGATCTGTTTGATTGTGTTAATTTTAAACCGTTTGTATTTTTAAACGCACAGTGCACGGCACATGTACCTGGTAAAAGTTATGACCCACTTGACTTCTGACTTAAAGTGCTGTACATATCTATTCAAGTATTATTTCAACTGCGACGTGGAAAACAACAAGTTATTGGGCGTTGTTTGTGTTATCAGCACATTCATGCATTACTGGAATAATCTTAGATGGCATTTCAAGCTGAAATTATTCTTCTTCCGATTCAGCACTCCTTCTAAATAGAAGATTTTGTGCCGGTAGATATGTTTTCTTATAAACAAATACAAAACACAATACATGCAGCTATCTTAGCATAACTTTTTTTTTCAGAAACAAGAGTTCCAAATCATAAAAAACAAACGTAATTTGTCTATTTTTATATAAAAAATAGTTTAATACATTATGTAGTGAACTTCGATATAAAGTATTAAAAAAAATCTATATGTTTGGTACTCGTAACAACGACACAAGGACACGCATAGGTAAAAGCCATGTGACATACATTCATATCTGGGCACCTCACACGATGCTTCCCTCCGTTCGTTAGGTTGTGGCGGCGACTCCGTAAACAAGCAGATACCGGGCTCCGTACCTAAAACATTAATAACACTAGTGGTCATAGCAATTACAAACATATGTGTGCCATCATATGAGAAAAAGTATAAAAGCATTATCAATACAAAAGCAAACATTACTATTTTTAATTGTTCAAGTGCATTGATTCATCTACCGTATTTGTCACGTGATCTACGTCATGTACCATGTGTTGAATGATCATGTGTCACGTAATGTACGTCCCTTACAATGCGATACATGACCTACGTCATGAATCTTATTCCAAGTGATGAACCTTATGAGGTATGTGTTACGTAACCCACGTTATGTGTCTCATGACCCATAATATGTGCCTTATGGAACACGTTGAAAAAGTCACTAACGCCTTTATAATGTGTCACGCAAAGTTCTCCACGTGACACTCGTACTTACTGGAGCTGTCGGTGGGCTGCGAAAGGGAGTCGGCCTCGGTCTCGTACACGACGGGAGGCGGCGGGTTGCGCGTGAGGTTCTCGAACGCCTCCATGAGCTCGTCACGTGAGCTGGACACCGTGGTGACGCTCGAGATCAGGCTGTGACGCTGGCTCCCTGGTGGGGGAAGTATAAAAGCTATAGAATGAATTTCCTCTAAATCGTTGCAATATTTTTAATGGGTTCCCTCTGTGAAAATGGAGTAAAATGCATATGCGTAAAATTTCGTCCCATATTATCCTGTGCAGTCCGCATAGGCAAATCAGGGACGACACTTTCGCTTTTATTGTAGTTTTCGTTTAAATGAAGACTCTTCTTGACAAAAATCCAGTTTAGGCGGAAAGTGTCGTCCCTGATTGGCCTGTGCGGACTGCACAGTCTAATCTGGGATAACACTTTACGCACACGCATTTAACCCCGTTTTTTTTCAGAGCGCGACTTAAATATATGTACATTGCACATAGCTTTTTTAATATTAAATTTCTAGCTTGACTATCGGCTGCTTGTATATAAAACATCATGATACAACTGTTATTATTCGCATATACATGCTCATTTCATTTACAGACTGATTTACTGCATTATTAGTTCAACTAAGTTACATGTTAATCGTAGTTGAAAAAAAAACGTATTTTAAAAGAAGGCACAATTCAAATCCACATATGAAACTTGATCACGAAACACCGTATTCTTAAGAAATGAGATATTACTGCCAGTCTTTTCAGGTGGATTCAGCTAAGCATATACGGACATATTTTTGTTTTCAACTTAATTACATATTTGAAGTTCAACATGTATATTCGTTTCACCACATTACGAATATTTTATCCGCGTGAAGCATAACGTTTCGAGCATTTTCATTGGCTACATGTTATTTGACTGACCAATAACATTATATATACATAATTGTGAATCAATAATACGTTCAGCTTGGTGAGTCTACATTTGGATTACTATGAGCGTTAGTAATCTTCGTTATCAAGCAAAACATGATGGCGTGTGGACGCACCTTTTTCGCTGGGCGTGCTCCTTGCACCCTGGGATCTGTTCTTGCTATAAGCGCTCTGTGGGCGGGGCGGGGCCATGGTGAACAGCGCGTGGATCTGTTCCGCACTCGCGTACTTTCGGGGACTTAGCATCACCGCTGAATATATTAGGTATGAATTTAAACGATTCGTCAACATAGTGAAACAAGACAAATGAATATATGTGAGTCGCGCTATGAGAAAACGGGGTTAAATGCATGTGCGGAAAGTGTTGTCCCAGATTAGCCTATGCAGTCCGCACAGGCTAATCAGGAACGACACTTTCCTCTTTTATGATATTTTTCGTTTGAAAAAAGTATCTTCTCAGCAAAAATCCAGTTTAAGCCGGACGAGTTGATATTTCTCACAACAATTTGGTTTTCTCAACTGACCAGAATTGATCAGTATTCGTCAGATACATTCTAAAGCTTAACTCAACGGAATCCTCAAGACTATTATTAACCAGTGACGTATGCACGCTTTGGGTCACGTGAGCGCCAATTTCACGTGATTTCCACTTCCGCGCTTTTCATAACAAAGAAGAACTACTAAATACATGTGTAACACGGTTTCTCAATGGCAAATGGCGTTGTAAACAATGATGTAATGGTCACGTGGTTTTATATGTGACCTACGCGTGTTTAAATTTAGATCATTTCTGTCCATGGACAGAAATTGAAAAGCCCTATTTTTGTTCTGAATTTAGGCATTTCTTGACCGATTTTGACCAAATTTTTTGCACATCTGACATAAATACCATCACATTTTGACTCATAATCACCTTTTTGCGACACATAACACAAATGGGAAAATATACCACCATCAACTCGGCCGGCTTTTAGGCGGAATGTGTCGTCCCTGATTCGCCTGCGCGGACTGCACAGGCTAAGCTAGGACGATCCTTTACTCACATTCATAAAACTCCTTTTTCACGAAGCGAGGCTCATATAAAGATCAACATAATGAAACACGACACTTTGTAAAGAATACGAGAAGTACCCGACATTGTTAAACGTGTCGCACATGTAATAATTTCAAATATCCGCTAGCATTAACGACGAAGTACATTCCCACACGGACTTTCATATTCACTTTCGTGGTCCGTATATGCCAATACAATCAAGACTGACTTGTTCAACATGCTCACTATACAGTTCCAAGAAAAATGGTAACACCCATGCTTTAAACGGAGAAACGTCCATCTGTTTAACCTCCGTGGGTGACGGGTACTTAGTTTCCAAGATGGCGGACATCCTCGAATAAACTTTTTTTAGTCACGGTAATTAAAACAAAGGGTCGTTCCAAATTCAGTTTTAATGGCATTGCAGACGTTACCTTGGTTATCATAGCTATGCGTCTCGGCGGTAGTGGTAGGCGGGCCCGGCGGCTTCCTGGCACCTCGGGAAGGTTTCTTTGTGTCGCAGTGGGCCATCATCTGCAAGAAAAACGAGTAGTGTCGAAAAAAACGTACACTTGTCAGGGTGATAAACTTGACATTTGACCCGACGACCTCGATCTTAATAGGCTTCCTAAATCAACTTTAATAACCACTATAACGATTTGCAAAATCGTAAGTCAAAGCATTCTCAAGAGTTTGTGCAGAAACGAATTTCCTGTTACAAGCCCGTTTGACCTTGACCTTTGACCTGTTGACCTCAAATCAGAAGGAGTCATTATTTCATCCCAAGTTACCCTGACCCTCGATATGTTTAGCTTATAATCGATATGCGTCTTCCTTACCTCCCAAGTATCATACCAATGTGCATGGTTGTAAGTCAAAGCGGTCTCTAGACATTGCGCGGAAAGGTCTACGATTCGACCTACCGACCTACATATTGACCTACCAACCGACCGAACGAAGGCTAGATGCAAAGCAATATACACCCACTTCTTAGATGGTGGGGGGGGGCATAGTTTAGTATTTCAACATTGAATGTATTTTAGAAAGGCACGTGCCATTCCTAAATGGCGACATACAAATTTCAAGCCTACATCGCCTCGACTTACCGCTTTCTGCGCCTCGGCCTTCTCGAGGCTGATGGAGTCCCCGGAGTACTCCGGGTCCGCCTTGTGGTACTTGGAGTTCTCGTTGAACACCAGCTTCAGCTCGTTGAAAGTCGCGTACGGATTGATGTTCGCATCCTCGTCTGAAGGGAGGGGAGGAAATGAATAGCGACAGTTTAATGTAGTTGATCGTCTGAAGGGATGGGAGAAAATGAATAGCGACAGTTTAATGTAGTTGATCGTTTGAAGGGAGGGGAGAAAATGAATAGCGACAGTTTAATGTAGTTGATCGTCTGAATGGAGAGAGGAAATGAATAGCGGCAGTTTAATGTAGATGATCGTCTGAAGGGAGGGGGAAATTTGTGGATAAGCGGCAGTTTATTGTAGTTAATCGTTTGAAGATAGTGGGAAATGAGGGGATAAGCGGCAGTTTATTGAAGTAAATCGTTTGAAGATAGTGGGAAATGAGGGGATAAGCGGCAGTTAATTGTTGTTAATCGTTTGAATATAGTGGGAAATAGGGGATTAGCGGCAGTTAATTTAGTTCATCGTCTGCAGGGAAGGGAAATGAGGGCTGTTTATTGTTGTACATTGTCTGAAAGGAGGGGAAATGAGGGCTGTTTATTGTTGCACTTTGTCTGAAGGTAGGGGAAATGAGGGCTGTTTATTGGTGTACATTGTCTGAAGGGAGTAGAAATGAGGGCTGTTTATTGTTGTTCATTGTCTAAAGGGAGGGGAAATGAAGGCTGTTTATTGTTGTACATTGTCTGAAGGGATGGGGAAATTAGGGGATAGCTGCAGTTTGTTGTACAAAGTCTGAATGGAGTGAAAACGAGGGGATTAAGCAGTTTAATGTAGTACATCGACTGAATTGTGGGGGAATTAGGGGATTAGCGAAAGTTTATTGTGGTATTAAGAAATGACAAGTGTAAGATAAACAAATGAATTGAAGAAATATGCGTAACAACCACCACAGGAACATTCTTGCTAAGTTTGATTAAATCGAAGTGTTCAAACGAGAAGCTGTTTGAGTAAATTTTTGGTTGACCAGAAAAGCTCACACTATTTGTGCTCAGGTGAGTTCAAATGTATGACAAGCATAAACTGAACCCTCGTCTGTAGGCATTTTATTGATTATCACGTTAATGACAAACTGCCAATTATAACCTACCATCTTGCTCTAGGGAGGCGTTATCGCTGTTTGTCTTGCTGACGTCATGGAACCCCCAGGGGCTGTGGTGGCCGGACAGGTTGTCGTCGCTGTGCAGTGAGATGAGCAAGTTGACGTTTCGGTTGAGGCGCGGGTCGCCGGGGCTGTCGCCACCGATGCAGTTAAGGCGCTTGTCAAGGTCGTTCATCAGCGACGTCTCGGCCGTGATGTCCCGCCGGATGTTGGAGCTGTTCTCTATTGAGAAACAGATACATGCCGTTGATACCGTTGTTTGTTTAAGAAATTAAAGGAACTCTATATGGCGGAGAACCGGTCAGTCAAGCGCAAACGTGCCTCAATATGAATGGACAGCAATACAATGAAAGATCAATGAGTAAAAAAATGTCGAACATATACAACACAATAATAACGAAATGTTCAAACAACGAAGGAAGATAATGAAGCGAATAAGCTGTTGAATTCTATGGTCATTTTGAACAACTGGTAAATGGAGAATGCGTTTACTTTTAACATTCGTAAATTTATATTGTGATACATTTACGATTTAAGAACTTAAAGTTTACGCCAAGATAGGTGGTGTGACAGTGATGTTTTTACCACAGCTTATATCTTTTATAACTTACGTAACTTGTACAGCCGATACTCGGACACCGTCTCCACAATCAATAATCGGTACGACAGCTGAAGCATACCACTTTGACTATACACGTATAGGAGCCTTGCTTTGCGAAAAGGAGGTTTAATGCATGTGCGTAAAGTGTCGTCCCAGATTAGCCTGTGAAGTCCGCACAGGATAATCAGGGACAACACTTTCCGGCTTAACTGAATTTTCATCAAAAAGAGTCTTCCTTTAAACAAAAAATACAAATACAGCAGATAGTGTCGTCCCTGATAAGCCTGTGCGGATTGCACAGGCTAATCTGGGACGAAACTTTACGCACATGCAGTAAACCCCCCTTTTTCAAAGAGCGAGCTCAGTTATACCTTTGTAGCGCATGACCTGACGTCGCCGCACGCAGAACAGCGCCACGCCGACGCCGATGGCGATCAGGACGACGAAGGCGGCACAGAGAGGCGCCATGATGTAGAACTTCTCGTAGAAAAATGTTTCGTCCTTGTGCGTCACGAACAACGGCTCAAGCGCGCCTGCCAACACCACACCGAATGTATTCTTTGTATATTATCCAACTAGTAAGATACGCACACAATTATTCACTAAACTTTGTCGGACCATTTTTTTTTGTAGCGATTTCAGAGTTACACTTTGAGATGTACGCATTTTATTGTAATATTTTATTTTTATATTTTAAACACTTACATGAAAACAAAGAACAATTATAGAATTGACTCAATTCAATTTCTACAATCTTACAGCAGTTAATCCGCATATTATTTGTGTGCATCAACAGACATAATAATTGTTATTTCGAATGATTTTGTGATGAAATAGTTGCTTCCGGATTAAATAATACTTCTTGAGGCGTTGAATGGGGACGAATAATGGTCATTTACGTTACGTCTTAAGTCAAAGAAGGCATGGTTAAAACGCAAACATATTTATTGAGTCGTTGAATGTGTGAACTAATGGCCATTGTTTGATACATCTTAAGTCTAAGAAGGCATGGTTTAAATGGGCCATAGGGGTTCAGAGTGAGCGAGTGCAAAACCTACTTCCGGAGAACGTGAGCGTTCCGAACACGAGCTGACATTCTGTGGAGCCGGCGTCGGTGTAGGCCGTCACCTTCATGGAGTAGCGGGTAGCCGGATGTAGGTCCTCCACCACGTGCAATGTCTGCCGGGTAAACGTGGTTAGTTTAGCATACTAGTAGAATGTTACAATCAAAACTATGTAAGAACCACACAAAAAGTGGAACTGCAAATTGGTAGATCGTTGATTTAAACTATAAATAAGACGAGAACATGGTACCACGTCCGTCTATGAAGTCACTATGAGTGTGTTGACATTTAACACAGGGGCAGATAATCGCAAGTTTCATGTGTTACAATAAGAATAATGCACAATCAATATGATTGTTACCGCATGAAGAGAACTCGTTGTGGAATGTGACAGGTATAATTAAAGCTACGATCAGAAATAAAATACGGCGCGAACAGTTACGTGTATAGTACAGGTATGGGAATTTAAACACATTCATGGCAAAACTGTACTATCGTATTTCAGGTATGGGTATTCAAACACATTCAGTGAATGACTGTTCTCTCGTATTTTAAATACAAATATTGAATACATGCAACGATTTTTTCAAAACTTCATTTAAAGTAAACCATGAACTAAACACGCATTTATGCATTACAAAGTGTCGTGCAATCAATATGTTGCAGTATTGCACACTTAACTCCGAAAATCGGCACGCAAACCATGTTTACTTAACACTTTCCCGCTCAGAAGCAACGCGAAAATGGCTGTATGCAATCAGGATAAAACCAGAACAGCGTGCGAGTAATTCGCAGTCTTTTCAGATGTAATGCTGTTTGCTGCTCAGCAGTATCTTAGCTTGGAGATGAAGGCTTTAAAACTTGAATCTAGTAAGAAATGTCTTACATTTGATTTTCTAAGCGATTACAAATGTGTCAAAATGCGTATATGAGTGGTAAAGGGTTGACACAGTACCGTGTTCCAGTTAATGTTGTTGTTGACTTGGACCCATTGTGCATCACCCCATATCTGGTAGCGTATGGAAAAATAGTGGATACCACAGACGTCACGTTGCCAGGACCGGAAGTCCAGCTCTACCGACGTCGCATTGACGCTCCGTAACAACTCATCTTGCGTCGGCGCTATTGGGGCTAATAAAGGAACTAAATTGATTAACACGCTATAACATAGCTTTTTAATATCGGTGATTGTCCATATATAAGGGCAAATGTATATACTTTATGATACAAAATATCCAACGTACGTGCATTTATTAATTATATCCATTTTTTAGTTCATGTCATTGCAAAAATTATAGTTGAACACATTTTCAGAAATACGAAAAGGACCCAATATACCCTGATGTAACTTTTTTTTTATTTACATATGCATACAAAATATGTTTAAGCCAAAATGAAATCAATCTTTGACACTTTTGACCAAAAGAAAACAACAGTTGCAAAACGCAGATGAAGCTTGAAAATGTAAATAAGTGCACGTTTTATTTGCATTTGAGACGCGCTCTGTGAAAAGGGGGTTTAATGCATGTGTATGAAGCATGAAGTGTCGTCCCAGATTAGCCTGTGCAGTGCACACAGTCTAATCAGGAACGACACTTCCCGCTTAAACTGGATTTTCGTCAAGAACAAGAATAAAAGTGGAGAGAGTTGTCCCTGATTAGCCTGTGCGGACTGCATAGGCTATTCTGGGACGACACTTAACGACCATGCATTTAACACCATTTTCACAGAGCAAGGCTCATTTGAACTAAATTACTAACCAGGTAAAAGCAAACACATGTGTTTCTAAAGTTTGCTTTTCTTATTAACCAACCAGATGGGAAAACACGTGTGTAGTACAATATCATGTGAAATCCACAGACAATTCGTGTAAGAGGCGAAAGATGAATCCATTGCGTAAATCCACTGCATATTTGGATCCTTCAGTAAACTGCACATCCAATGTGATGTTCATACTTACGTCCGCCTAGAGTTTTCGTGTCAATGACGTTGCTTGGCTCACTGCGCCCAACGCCGTTCAGGGCGGTGATGGAGAACTTATATCCGGTGCCACACAGGAGACCCGCCGAGGTGAACGTCCGGTTGCGCGGACCCAGCACTACCTCCCGCCAGCTGTCGTGGTCCTTCCGGTACTGCAACAGGTAGCCTGTTGTGCGGGATTTAGTTGCGAGTTTGTTTGATAAAAATGATCATATTTGAAATATATTTTTTAAGTATCAACTGAAAGAACGACGATGTACGACAAAATGGCGCTAATCTAGAAAGTTTGAAAAAAAANGTAATCATAGATGAAAAAGGGACATGAGTAATCATAGATGAAATAGGGGACAGGGGTTATCATAGATAAAATAGGGGACAGGGGTAATCAAAGATGAAATAGGGAACAGGGGTTATCATACATGAAATAGGGGACAGGGGTAATAATACATATTTCATTTTTGATATCTTTTGGTCAAAGGCGTGTTTATCCCATACTTAAAAGATGGTTTGACTTGATATATGATTTTTTATTTCTAATCAAATATCATTCAAGCGGTAAATCGTTTTGGAGAAACTTTATTGACTTTAAGTTTATAACAAAAATACAACATGAGAACAAGAAATGTTCGTGGAACAAGGACAGCCACAGCAAGTACGGCGCTGAAATTTGAGTAGCAGAATGAGCAAAATGAAAGTGAATCTATAATTAAAAATTAAACATGTTTTGGTTATAACATTTTGAAAAAATATTACAAACATTACAACTTTAAAACGGATTTTAGTGTCAGCTGGTAAACCATGATGTCTGCAATATACATATCTTATTTTACCTTGCAAAGTTCGCATGCAACAAATAAGAATATAGCCGATGTGTGTATACAGTTAATCCAAAACAAGGTTCATGTATGTTATACAGTAGGATACATGCATTGTTTTTACTGATGTTATGATAAATGCGAAACACCACATGTATACATGAAGTAAAGAAAAATGTCCACTGATCTTCCGTCACAAAATCAAATATGAATGACGTCAAAATATACTAATCTTAAGTGTAAAAGATGGGGAAAATATAAGAATCTAAATAATAAGCCAAAGTAGATTTATTGAACTGACAACTTTTGTCACATTTGATTTCAAATGCAGAATTTTCCCAAACATTTCACGCTTTGAGTTTCGCATCATTCGCATCTGTTTCAAGAGGACAAAAATAACATTGAATTTAATATTTCACGAAGCAATTTGAAACTCATGTGTGTCTGATGATTATGCAATATTTTCTGTAGCATGTTAACAAAGTTATATTATTGCAAAATGCAATGTAAAAAAGTATGGTTTTTAACACTTGCAAATTATAGTTTTCATCTAGAGAAGGGATCCTTTCATACAACCAATAAACTCTGGTGGTACCGGGAAGGGTAAGGGAAACATTTGAGCATCGCTCTGTGAAGAGTTTTTTTTTGCATGTGCGTAACGTGTCGTCCCAGATTAGCCTATGCAGTCCGCACATGCTAATCAGGGACGACACTTTCCGCCTAAATTTGATTTTCTTCAAGAATAGTCTTCCTTTAAACGAAAAATAAAATAAAAGCGGAAAGTGTCGTCCCAGACAAGCCTGTGCGGACTGCACAGGCTTATCTGGGACGACACTTTACGCACATGCCTTACACCCCCTTTTCACAGAGAGAGACTCATTTGAGGATGTTGTATCTGACGCATGCGCACATTTCATGTCATACAAAAGAAAATCGCAACACAAGTAACAAGTGGTTTTATTCAAAATGCTTCTATATTTACTGGCCTATGTTTACTTTTCCACGAATATATAGGAATGTATAGGGATATGGGCCAATAGGAAAATATTGGAAAATGTAAGCCAATGGTCAAACAATTCAATAACGAATATAGAAATATAGAAATGAATAGCAAAATATAGACGAGTGGACATCCTAGTAAACGAGTCACAGGTTAAGGGAAGCACTAAATAACCGGACAATAACGTCAATATACGACACTGGCATGCTAACTTACTTCGACTGTTAGCGTCGACTGGAAAAAAAAGTATACACATGTTCGTTTTCGGTATATTTAGTAAAATATTATATTTTGTAATCATAAATCGATGAGTGCGAAAACTCACAGCATGTTAAATCTAAACTGGATGAAAAAGAAAGCTTCGTTTCTCGACGACAGCTAAGGAAACAACACAGACTGATATAATGTTATTCTTAAAAAAAAACTATAAATAAATCAACAAATGTAGAACTGTCTTATATGTAAACGATGTGTATATAGTGCTGACGCATGTTTTGTTTCTTAGTGCTCTGTGTTACCAGAAAATGTGCTACGTTAAAACGTGCTGATATAATTTACTATATGATATTTCTTTGATTTTATTTTTTACTGGTTTAATATATTGGTTAACAAAAGTATTAAGTATATATTTGTTTCTTATTAATTCAAAAGCAGAACGTAGAACGAAGTAGTACGGAGTTTAAGCAATATGTGTACTCTTCAACTGGAGGTGAAAATGTACTGCAGACTTGTTCGTAAACAAAAGTTTATTAGAAATCGGATGGCTCGAATTCCGGATGGCTCGAACTTTTGTTGCCGGTCCCGACGAGTTCGAGCCATCGGGTTTCGACTGTATTTAAAGAAAAGCATTTTATGATATAAAAAAGATAATAGGTTACCTTGAACGCTTAGGCTGTACGTTATGACGTCGCTTCCGTACTGATTGACCGCGCGGCACGTGTAGTTATCAGCGTCTGTCCCTATGACGGCCACCATTAGCAGGCTTCCATTACCCTTGACCGAGTGTCGGTCCGCGTTATCTATGACCCCGTACCTGTCGAGAAAAATGTTCATTTTATTTTATGCTTAATAAAGTTGTTCATACTTATTATGGAAACAACGCATTGCATATGAGTCGCGCTTTGAGAAAAGGGGGTTAAATGCAGGTGCGTAAAGTGCTATCCCAGATAAGCCTGTGCAGTCAGCACAGGGTAATCAGGGACGACACTTTCCACATAAACTGTATTTTCGCCAAGAAGATACATGTAAATGAAAATAAAATAAAAGCGGAATGTGTCGTCCTTTATAAGCTTGTGCGGACTGCACATGCTAATATGGGACGACACTTTACGCACATGCATTTAATCCCGTTTTCTCAGAGCGCGACTCATATGTATGACAGCTGGTTAAAACTGGTTGTTGGTACATTACAACATCAAGAGAGAAGACCTTATACTGAAATTACCGGTAAACGCAGGGACCAATAGGTCCCTGGTAAACGATACGAAATTCGATGTTTTATGGTCAACTGACACTACCTGAGTAACGATTTCGAGATGACGATTATACGACAAAATGATTGTGTTTGACACTAAATTGTCTGTACATTTAACACCACACATCATCAACCATGCTGAACACTACTTATTAAACGTTCTAAAAAGAGTCTTAATTTTCACTATAAATTGTCAGCAAGATAACCACGTGACTCAAATATGTGTGCATAATACTAAACATGGCGTTAGCCAGGCTTATGTCTGACTCGGAGAGCGACATTCCCCTTAAACGTGCTTACATTTTAGACTCGACAACATATTTGGACATAAAAACGTCAGGTAAAATAACTGTTGGGTTGCAAACATAATGTGAACCACTGTATCACATGTCATGGTATTTCAATATAAATAACATGAAAATTATCAAATCTTTAGCTCAACTCAGAACAAGAGATTTTAGTTCCCACTCAGCTTAGTATTGAACATTTGGTCGGCTCTAAACGATATACAATCTCAGCTATAATAATATCCACATACATTTCTTCAATCTCAGCTTTGAGTCAGACCCAAAAACATAAATAAATAATATTCTGTGAACACTAAATTGAGCATGATTGTCAAACTCATCTAACAAATTGAGAAAAAAAAACACTTAAAGCGGGACTGTACGATTTTTACATGTGTTAAATTTTAATATATTGATTAAATTATGTTACGATGACTCAAAATAGGCAATAAAAATTATACTTTGAAGACGAATTTCATAAAATGCAGCAGAAACAAGTTAGCGCTGGTTAAAGCCGATGCCGACACTTTTACTCGTATTTGTAAGGAAACAAAATTGTGTCTTTGTGTCGTATGAACGAATCTGCACTAAAACTAAATTTAGATTCACATTGTACATGNAAAATAACTGTTGGGTTGCAAACATAATGTGAACCACTGTTTCACATGTCATGGTATTTCAATATAAATATCATGAAAATTAACAAATCTTGAGCTCAACTCAGAACAAGAGATTTTAGTTCCCACTCAGCTTAGTATTGAACATTTGGTCGGCTTTAACCCTTTACATGCTGGGAAATTTGTCATCTGCTAAAATGTCGTCTGCTGAATTTCTTAAATTAGCATTTTCTTCGAATTTTTTCAAAGAATACTATCAGAATAGCAAACAGTTTGGATCCTGATGAGACGCCACGTTCTGTGGCGTCTCATCTGGATCCAAACTGTTTGCAAAAACCTTCAAAATCCGGTTCCAGCGCTCAAAGGGTTAAACGATATAAAATCTCAGCTATAATAATATTCACATACATTTCTTCAATCTCAGCTTTGAGTCAGACTCAAAAACATAAATAAATAATATTCTGTGAACACTAAATTGAGCATGATTGTCAAACTCATCTACCAAATTGAGAAAAAAAAACACTTAAAGGTGAGTCAGAATATTCACTGAATTCCATGATACTATGCCCTAATTTGATTCAAATTAACAGCTTTCTTTGAACACAAGGGTTTAAAGAACATTCTTGATTCCTTAGACTCGATGTAAGAATATACACATCTTAGTGTTCTGTGAAAAGAAGGTTTAATGCATGTACGTAAAGTGTCGTCCCAGACTAGCCTGTGCGGATTGCACAGGGACGACAGTTTCCGCTTTTATGATATTTTTCGTTTAAAGATAGTCTTTCTTCAGCAAAAATACAGTTTCGGTGGAAAGTGTCGTCTCTGATTAGTCTGTGCTGACTGCAAAGGCTAATCTGGGAGGACACTTTACGCACATGCATTAAACCCCCTGTTCACAGAGTGAGGCTCACGTCTAAGTGTTCCGTACCTTGATGACCACGTGACTGTCGGCTTCGGGTCGCCGACGGCGTTGCATGGCAACAGGACGTTCACCTGGAAGGAGACGACGACCTCCCGGGAGAAGCTGGTGATGCGGGCGGGGGCTGAGGACAGACGGCGGGGGAGTGGATTAGATAGAAATGCATACACTGTACACGATATCAGCAAACGTTATAACTTTAAACGGACCAAAAATGCGCTATAAATGTTCAATTACGTTTAAGTTCAGCGGCGCCATGGATTACAATATTTCGCTCGGATGGTTTCCCAAATTTGATGATTTGCTAACATGTATGCAAATCTTAAAAAAGTATTAAGCTGACGTTAGAGCTGAATTATTGTACAAACAGAATTGCAACGATTTCCATTTAAAGCGTTAAATGTTTTTAAAGCAAATGGTGTTTGCAAGTTACGAAACAACGACTTACTTTTTTCAGTAGTAGTAATCACATCACGTAAAATGTACATGCAGTAATACTTCTGTGTTGTTTAAAATATTAATTTTGAGATTGATATTCATAACAACATTTTTACAATAAATGTACACTTATAAGTGAAATAAACGTGTATGGTTTTTAATGATGATTTTGTTAAATTCATTTTTCAGTCCATACGGTCCTTGCAAAAGTGTACACTTAATAACATACGAATTGGTATTAGTATAATGTAATCAATGATGATGCTCCTTGTACCATTATTGCCGGGCGTGACCGTGACGATCTGAGTGCTGTCCCCTTCCCCCATCTTCGTGTTGGCCGCGACCCTGACCCAGTAATCCACGCCCATTTCAAGGTCACGGAGCAGGAAGAACGACAACTCCGGCGGGACTTCCACCTTCATCTCCTGGGAATAGTATAGGCGTTTGTTTATGCAACACTTTTCAGTTCAAGACTTCACACAACAACTTACGAAATATAACATTATACTATAATGCACTCAGGGATGAAACAGATGCATATGCGAAATATGTAAAGCTGTCTATATGAGTCGCGTTCTGAAAAAACTGGGCATAATGCATGTGCGTAAAATGTCGTCCCGCATTAGCCTGTGCAGTTCGCACAGGCTAATCAGGGACGACCCTTTCCGCTTTTATGATATTTTTCGTTTAAATGAAGTCTCTTCTCAGCCAAAACCCAATTTGGGCGGAAAGTGTCGTCCCTGATTAGCCTGTGCGGACTGCACATGCTAATCTGGGACGACACTTTACGCAAAAGCATTATGCCCAGTTGTCTCAGAACACGACACATATAATAGACGTCAATGACAAACACAACTTTGAGGTGAGTGAGGTGGAGCATGCCATTCATTTTACTATACATTTATGAGACAAATTTAAACATTATACACATAATGTAAAACTAATGCATCATGATTTGCTGCACTACTGTGTTTTTAGTTCAATTGAACTAATAAAAAAATCTGCATGTTAAGTTTTCTGTATATATTATACTCGTAAGGAGTATAAGCGTTTGTGTTTGGACATACACAGTCAGCATCTGGGACCAGAAAATCAGTGTCGCTTAAGGGATTATGTAGCAAGAATGCGCATGAGATTGCAACCGCCAACTCATTAGCTAGTATTTAACAACATCTTCCTACAGACTCAAATTAACATACTATACGACTCACTGTAAAATCATTCTTTTTCGTGGGACATTAATTTTCGTGGATTTCTTGGGTAGACTCATTCACAAGTTTAAAATCCTGACGAATGATTAGCCCCAATGTTCATTTTTTTAAACCGAGTTTACATAGACACGAATTATAAGTATATTATTTTTATAATATGGCTGGATTTTATACCAAACGTTTTATACCGAACATTTTGCCGATGTTTCGGTTCACGATGTTTGAGAATAATGTTTTCCACAATGTCTTTGTTGATACGGTATATCGAATCGCAAGATGTAGCAGTTCTGAATCAGCTCTTCATCATTTGAGCCTCGTTCTGGGAAAACTTGGCCTAATGCGTGTGCGTTCAGTGTCATCCCAGATTTGCCAGTACAGTCCGCACAGGCTGATCAGTGACGACACCTTTCGCCTAAACTTGACTTTCGTTAAGAAGAGCCCTCTTTAAAACGGGAAATTCCATAAAAGCGGAAAGTGCGGACTGAACAGGCTAATCTAGGACCACACTTTACGAACATGCATTAAGTTTTCCCAGAACGAGTTTCATATAAGTTTTGGCTATATGCCCATCGGACGGACCGATCTGGAGTTACCTGCGCACTGGTGGAGGTGTTGCAGTAGTAGACGCTGAAGGAAGTAAGGACCCCGTTCTCTCGCACCGGTGGTCGCCAGGAGACCATGACGCTGCTGCTGTTCACCGGAAAAACCTTGATACCCGCCGGCCTCCCCGGTACTGCGGATGGAACATAGACCGTTTTTAATGTAACGCTATGGTTAATGCTATCAATTATCCATTTCGTATTGTTTCTTTATTTATGTATTTTAATACACTCGCATGTCTGCCAATGATATAATTTTATTTAATATTTTTGAAGTATTATAGCTGATATTTGGCCAATCGCCCAACCGTTGAATTGAAAGCATAATAGTTGAAGAAGTTACACTGTAAACAATATTGAGGAAAACGCTTGGCATTTCAACCCGGCATATTTAATAAAGAAGCAATACACAGTATACATGGATATATAGTAACCTTCACACAATAGTTTTTATTCAGAACTCACTAAACACGGGTGTTTCCGCTATAAGTCAGGCAAGAAGAAAACTGTTCTAATCCTGGAGGTAATAGATTGTCATTCAAATCAATGTCACCTCAAAGTAATGTAAAATAAATGCAAATATTTATGCGAAACGGGATTATATGACAGTAAAAAGCTGTTTGTAGCAAGCGATTGGTTGTTTTGAGATCTATTAATGTAGTTTCAAAATTGTTATATTAAACTAATGTCAACAGTTATTATCCTCGTACTTTTCTCGGCGACAAGAAATAACTCACATTTTTTAGCTTTCTCCTTCATATAGCTCAGTGAAAAATAAAAAGAACACGATTGTCCCATCAAATCGATCAAAATCACCGGTACGTCATGATCTCAGACAAACCATATTGTACAAACCTAAAGAAAGCGCAATCTTTGTTTGTCTACAGGTTTACTTTCCTTGCACCTACCGTCTTCAAGGGTGCGGACATAGATAGGGCTGCTCCTGACGCCCTCCCCCTTGCGGGTAAAGCCCAGCACCTGGATGCTGAAGTTTGTGTAGCGGTCAAGGTCAGAGATCACAGTGTCGAGGCCGCCCGCCGCCAGGAAACTCGCATCCGACTCGTCTTTAAAAACAAACAGAGAGGTGTATATGTTGCAACAACCAGTATTGATTGATACATGCATACACATTAATGAGTTGCTGATTAAATACTTTTGGCCTTGGACGTGTTTACCATTTTGAGTTCGTGGTTGTTAGTGTTCTGTATTAACTTAACATAAGGACACCAGACTCGAACATCTTTTCGCTTACTAAACAGTTAACGTTTCAGCCCTTCGGTATGTTTAAATTATTTCAGAGACATAGTCTCTCCCATAAATTATAGAAATCCTCATGTCAAACGAATATCACTGCAATGCCCGGACCTTCGTTCTGTCAGTCCGGCTTGTATAGAATATCAATCTATTGCCCGTACTACCTTCATTCAGTCGGTCCGGCTTGTACAGAATATCACTGCATTTCCCGTACCTTCGTTTTGTCGGTCCGGCTTGTACAGAATATCAATGTATTGCCCGTACCTTCGTTCTGTGGGTCCGGCTTGTACAGAATATCAATGTATTGCCCGTACTTCGTTCTGTCGGTCCGGCTTGTACATAATATCAATGTATTTCCCGTACATTCGTTTTGTCGGTCCGACTTGTACAGAATATCACTGCATTGCCCGTACCTTCGTTCTGTCGGTCCGGCTTGTACAGGACCTTGTAGCCCTGTAGAACACCGTGCAGGCTGAAGAATGGCGGAGGACTCCAAGAGACGCTGATAGACTGTGAGCTCAACGCGTACGCCTGAACGTCTTCCGGGGGCTGACTGGGCACTGAAACCAGTACACATGGTAACTGACTTCCGCCTCTTAAATAATCCAATTTACGAAGGCCTCTTAATGTAGTACTTTAGGTATGGCATTAACCAAATGCCCTATGATAACGTTTGATTTTAGATGAGAACGTAATTCGTGTTCTATTTTAAACTGGGACGTTAAGTATTGTCAATGTCATCTTGTCATTTTTCTATTCGCATGATTGTCTTTGTAGTATTGCTTGCAAGTGTGTTAACTCATAAACAAACTGATGTATATTTCGGATATTCGGATAAATGTTCATTAACAAGTTTATTCTATGTGCAGCTAGTGCAGTATTTGATTGCAATGGCAGCAAAACAATCGCCTGGCATTTTTGGAAATTACTCTTTTATATATGACCAACTGTTAATCCGCTGCGCTGTAAATTTTCAAATCTATTTTGCAACTGAGTGGTTTATGTGACGTAGGACTATGGACCATCTGCGCCATGTTACATGTTAAAGAGGCGTTTGTAATGCTTATGAGGCGATTTATTTATTTAAGTGAATATACAATACCGATCAAACAAAAGCACGACTTGGAGAGGGAAGATGGTTTTCATCGCATATATGTTTGAATTCAGATTTTATCAAAATTTATCTTATCCATCTTACTTATCAAATATCTGATACAATGAATGTACACATTCGTACTTTTTTCATGCACTTAAACATTTCATTATACTTCATAAAATACATTTTACTCACACAAATACTATTTTTAGCACATATAATTTCAATGATGAATTTGCAAGTTCTGTGTACCGTCTTCGAGCGTCTTTACAGTGACCTGGGACGAGTCGGGACCTTGACCTTCCCGATTAAAGCTGCGCACGCACACCTTGTACTCCGTGAACTTCTCCAGATTGATCAATTCAACCTTGACCTCTCCTAGCGGGTCATCGACGCCAGGGTCAAGGTATCTGCTGATGCTCTGCGCGGTTCCGTTCTGCGTCTTCTGGTACCGGATGTAGTAGCCGAGGATGACGCCATTCCGATGCTCCAGCGCTGGGGGCTGGGAAAACATTTCTTAATAACAAATCGCATTTTTTTAAAGTACGCACTTCAAATAATAATATGAGCATCGCGGTGCGAAAAAGGGGTTAAATGCATTTGCGTAAAGTGTCGTCCAAGATAGCCTGTGCAGTACACTGTTATGATATTTTTCGTTTAAAGAAAGTCTCTTCTTAGCAAAAATACAGTTTAGGCGGAAAGTGTCGTCCCTGATTAGTCTGTGTTAATATTGGACGACACTTTACGTACATGCATTAAACCCCCTTTTCACAGAGCGAGGCTCATATCGAAAACGATCCACCACTCTGGAAACGTAATACTCGTTCTGATACATTGTATGAATTAACAGTTACAAAACGACATATTGTTTTATAAAATATTGTTGAAACAGAGATTTATCAAGTCACCTTCCACGTGGCCTGTAATTTTTGAGACCCCAGGGCGATGACCTTGACCTCGATAGGAGGGCCGTTAGGGGCTGTAAAACATTAACCACAAGTTCAGTTAGAGCCGGTATGTATGCACTGCATATAGGTGAACTTACAATCAATGTGGATATTTGTATAGTATGTCTAATATATGTCAGCAATATTAATTATGTATTTTTTATTTATTCATTTGTATTTATTTAAATTATTTATTTATTCATCAGTAAGGTGAACTATATATATTGGTTAATATCTGCAAAAAATAGTAAACGACTAATCATTACATACCGCCGCGGCTAAATATACCGTGGCATATTTTATTTATTTTATCGAATTATTTTGAAAACCGTCGTATTTTGTGCGTCATAGGGTTTGATAAAAAGTCTGAATGCACCATTCAGACCAGTAATTACCTTCCTCGAGCAGTTTCGTGGACACCTGATGACTGGTGAGCCCCAGACCGACGGCGTTTCGCGCTCGGATGCGCAGGTCATACAGGAAGGACGGATGGAGGCTTCCCACCGTCGCCGTCAGCGCATTTCCGGCCACCGTCGTGTTCAGGACCGGACCGCGGTCTTCACCTGAGCGAGTTTTGGAGACGTTGACCGCATCACCGATTATATGTTTAATATTTGTCTAATTTACACAGTCCTATCCTTCCAAATCCTACAGACAATTGTACCGTTTTACTTTGACGAAGATAAGATCAACTGCAAATGTACTTTTATCGATTTCCGCAAACTTAATGGTAATTTGAGTAAAATACACGTGTTTTTTCCATGCCTGTAAATAAACCTTTACAAACAATATATGCAAAAAGTTCAATGATTGTAACGGTATAAGAAAATTCTCATTTTTACATAAAACACCCATGTGGACAATGGTCCTGGCTTTAAACTGTTAATGATAAGATTACTGCATGTAAATAAAACTCACCCGAGTTGTTCTGGTACTCGATGATGTACTCGATGATTGGCGAGTTCCCGTCGAAGGGCCGCGACCACACGAGGACCACGGAGCGGCTGCCGCGCTCCACCAACGTCAGGTTGCCCGGCGCATCCGGGCTCTCTACAAACAGATGAAACGCAGGTTGATAGATGTGCTATTTTTATTTGAAAAAATGCAACAACAAAAACAAAAACAACACACATACAGTCCATGTACTCGTCTTGATATGATGAAAATTTGTGCCAATTTATTTTGAAATCCACTCATGTAAATCAAGTTATGAGCAGGAAACGAAATTCCCCATAAAAGCATAAAACAAGCACACAAAAACACTCACACACACACACACACACCGACAGAAATAACACTATATGCCATTCCGCCATTATCATTGCGCGGGAATAACAATGAAATGAAGGTCTTTTGCTAAACTTTTCATTGACCAGAGGTGACTATAATATATTGATCACTAAAATATACGCTTATAACGTGCATATTATACCAGCAGTGCACTTGTAAAGGTAAATGTTAAACGAATTATGTTAAATTCCGGTGGTTGACCGAAATATAGGAATAATTTATGCCGCGCTCTGAGAAAACGGGGCTTAATAAATGGGCTATGAGTGTCGTCCCATATTAGCCTGCGCAGTCCGCACAGGCTAATCTGGAACGGCACTTTCCGCTTGTATGGTTATTTTCGTTCAATTGAAGTCTTTTCTAAACAAAAATCCACTCAAGGCGGAAAGTGTCGTCCCTGATTAGCCTGCGCGCACAAGCATTATGCCCCTTTTTCTCAGAGCACGGCCCATATACATTTAGCAATACAAATGGAGTGTAATATATATGTAGTTTGTTTTCTCTTGTTTTCAGTAATCACTTGCAGGAAGTCAGAAGTCAACACAACTAAACTGATCCCAACCTAGCACATTGAGGTAGATGGTTGTGGAATCGTGCGCCTGTTTTCCCGCCAACTCGTTGGCCGCCGTGCACGTGTACACGCCCGTGTCGCCACGTGCCGCCGGGTGGACGGTCAGCTGGGACAGCATGCCGCGCGTCGTGTTCTGTACCGAGATGGTACTCCGGCTGAAAAAAACATAGACACCATGCGCGTGTGGTTATGTGTATGATTAATTTTTAATAATTCAAGTTGCTTCAGCGTAAATGAATAATTATGACGTCAGGTAATACATAAATGACACAATAAAAAAACACCAAGTATGCAAGGGTTTACAATGACTTCAGACGAGTGTATAAAAGATGATCCTTTCATATGCTAATGGTCAGATTCAATACGTATAGACGCAAGGTTCGAACGCGTATTCAGGAACAATCAATAAATAAACCGCATTTCACAGGCCTTATTCAACGTAGGTTACTGTTGAAATGCTAATAGATGGGACATCTCTTGTATCATGGCCCAATGATATACAAATAGTATTCGAATCACCATCAAACGCCAATCACGGATATTGTCATTTCACAATTCTATATTTTCATTAATATCATACTTTTCAAAAATAAATGTATTCAAGGTCTCAAGTACGATCAAAGTTAAGATCATAAGTCGATGGGTCGATATTAACCATTTCTTTGTGTAAATTTAAGTATGCATATATTAGAAAAAGAAAAGTATTTTTAATATAAATTTCATTTGTAACACCCTTCTGTAGAGTCGGTACCTTTTATTTCATTTCATTAAGAAGGTAATAACGATTTCTTCATGAATTGATACTTGCAAAGTAACAGCACTGACTTTCCATAATTACCCACCCCTTTGCACACCGCGTCGTCTAACATCGCGGTATCGAACGCACACAAATTACGACAATCTCAAAAGAAATCGATGGACCCTCGCGGTTGTTTGTTATTAAATCTCTCTATGAGAACCTTATTGACTTCCATTTATGACCGGCCCGCAATAACTTGATTGCATAAACTGTGGCAAATTGTGCCCACTTTGATCTTGATACGCAATTGAACCTTATTAAGTGGCGGGTTGTAGTAGAGTCGTTATAAGTCACATGATCATGGGCCAAAGTTATATTGTGTCAAGGTGTAAGAGGGCTAAGCATCTCAATGTATCGTTGAAGAAAAAAAGGATTAAACAAAGAACAAAATACGTCATATATAAATGCAACAATTAAATTTACAATATAAACAGTTCAAACTCAGTATCTTATGTGGAAGAAATCTTCATTTCTAAGAAAAATACAGGTTGTGCATCAACTTTTATTTTACCTGACAAAAATGATTTAATAGCGGGGAAACAGAATAGAAAACATAATAAACATTTGTTAAACCAGACCTTTTCTATTTTCTAAATCAATTTCAAATATTGTGTATTTATTCTTTTGTAATTTCACATCGAGACCGTGAAATACTTAAATTGGTTCAAATCAGACGACATTTCGGTTTTATCATATTTAACAAAGTGGCATAGGGAGACCTTCAATTTACCTTCAGGTTATAATGGTAACTAAAACCAATATGCCTACCAATATCCGTGGATATAGAGATCTGGCTGTTTACAAGGATAGCTCTAATCAAATCTCTGACGTCATAACATACCACGAGATAATTATTTGAAATCTTTCCTATTTATGGTTTTAGTTCGGATTTTCCTTCTCATGTTTGCAATTCTGATATTTACCATTGAGAAAACGGCGCTGATATGCACCAATTTGCTAAAACATACACAAACAAAATTAACTTCAAATCCGTAAACCGATAGAGGAGGTAACACTTGCAAGGGGGTTTATAGTTTAACCTGTCTATTTTGCCCGTTCCCATGGTTCTATTGCGAAAGTTCCAGGACACGGAGAGTGGTTTGTCGCCTATAGCCTGACAGTCCAGGGTGATGTTGTTCCCGCGAACGACAGTGTAGTTCTTCTCCGAGACGTCAAAACGAGCTGGCACTAGAAACGGGTAAGATACGTCATCAAAATCAACAATCGTGGTACATCGACTATCTCCGGAACTTCCGTAAGATATATTTATGTTATACATCGTCTGCTGATCTAGAGTGCAGAATCAAAACAATAATGGCGTAGAAAGTATGTTGAAAAGAAAAGAAACCAAAATTAAGGTAAACAGATCACACATCGTATAAATACTTGACAAACAAGAAACAATAATAAAGGCAAAAAGAGAACGCAAATGATATTTAACTCTTAATAAAGCGATTTATCGTATTAATTGTTATACGTCCGACTTGCTGTATCCATTCCTTGGCACATATACAGGTTAAGCAGCAATCTACCTAAAACCAACGTTATTATTGCATGTTAATGCTTCGTATCCAGAAAAGTAAAAAGAAGGTCACGCCATAACAATACTGTTAAGGACCATTGTAACAGTATAAAAATAAAGAGTGCAGCCGAAGGAGCAAGGGGCAGTGGGAACAGTGCCATATGCTAACAAGGTGGCATCAAGGGGCAGTAGGAACAGTGCCATATGCTAACAAGGTGGCATCAAGGGGCAGTGGGAACACTGTCATATGCTAACACGGTGACATTAAGGGGCAGTGGGAACACTATCATACGCTAACAAGGTGGCATCAAGAGGCAGTGGGAACACTGTCATATGCTAACAAGGTGGCATTCAAGGGTGACTAAGCATTAACCTGTTACATGAATAGGACGAGTAATCAAACACATGGTTATCATTCATGTGTTCACTTGCAAACAAAAGTAAACACAAGCAACCAGATGGTCGATGAATGGGTGATGGTAAATGTATATCATTATATTAAAACATGCTTCTTAAAATTGATTATCATGCAGAAGTTCAACTGTCCAGAAAGGGGTCAGACTATAGTTATATGCTGCAAAACATGTGAACACTAGTTTTACATTTGAGCCGCGCTCTGTGAAAAGGCTGTTTAACGCATGTGCGTAACGTGTCGTCCCAGATAAGCCTGTGCAGTTCGCACAGGCTAATCAGGGACGAAACTTTCCGATTATATTATATTTCTCGCTTTAAAAAAGTCTCTTTTCAGCACAAATCTTGTTTCGGCGGAAAGTGTCGTCCCTGATTAGCCTGTGCGGACCGCACAGGCTAATCTGGAACGACACCTTACGCACATGCATTAAACTCCCTTTTTCACAGAGCGAGGCTCATTTGTATGTAGTTCTGTCAATCGTTTAGTATACCGAGCACTTTCAGGTAGATGATCTGGCTGATGGGGTGGCCCACCGAATTGTCGCCCTTGCACAGGTAGTTGCCCTCGTCCTCCTCCATAGTCGTGTCGATCTTGAGCGTGCCGTTGGGGAACACCGTATAGTGGCGGTCTGTAGCGTCCAGTAGCGCGTAGGTATTGCCTTGGGGTAAACATACCATGGTCGTTATCGTATTAATACGCATGGTTTTGAGCCTACGGTGTTTCTACGGTGTAAAGAATCCAGCAACATGTGTGCATTACCCGAGGAATAATGCTGATTATTGTATTATTATTATCCGTTATGGTACCGTATTATTTCTATTTATTATTAATATTTGTATTATATATTATTTGTATTTTGTCTTAACAATAATGTCAGTTCTATCACTCATAAATACTGTTTTGTATAGCAATAAAACGAGCACTTGTGAAGGCTTTTAAACGTAGAAGTGTGGACGAAACAATGCAGCATTGCATGCAAAACAAGTACCAATCTAATGTTTCTATATAGGGCCTAAAAAACAGTTCT
Organism: Dreissena rostriformis; assembly: GCA_007657795.1. Classification (NCBI taxonomy): domain Eukaryota; kingdom Metazoa; phylum Mollusca; class Bivalvia; order Myida; family Dreissenidae; genus Dreissena; species Dreissena rostriformis. The sequence continues at coordinate 49,939 of VMBQ01003143.1, forward strand.
GAACATAACAGTGTTCCCTCACCATGCGGGCATTGTAATCACCCTGTCGTATTACGGCGTATTCCTTGAATATTCTAAACTGATTACTGCATGAAATAGGCGACGGCGTAATTCGGAACGATTAATGAACACATAATCTGAATCAAAAGCCATCTAATACCGAAAATAATTTGATCCTTATGATTAAGTGGATATTGTAATTACTTGCAAAACGTAATGAAACCCTTGATCGACACGAAGCGGATTTGAACACTGGGAATGTGTAATAAACTGTAGCGCAACGTTTTTTCTTTCTTTTTCGGCGACAGCTCTTTTTTGGAATAATACACATAGTTTACTTGAAGGCCAATACATGTTGACTTAAAATATCATATATCTTTGCATAAAAATTGCCAATATTGTGTTGTTGTTTTTTTACTTTTGGAACATGTCGCGTTTTCCGCCTAAAGTGGGTATTTGTATTATATTGTGAACAACAACAGCATAAAACATTTAATTTAAGCCTCGGGCGGCACAGGCTGATCCGCGATAAAACTTTTCGCCCATGCGTTCCCAACGACACGCCACAATTGCCTTCAGTTGTGTATACACATACCTCTCTGTTCACTCCACGTCACGCTCGGCTCCGGTATACCCGTCACGAGACAGTCGATCCAGACCGAGTTCAGCCGAATGACAGACGTGTCTTCCGGTTTAATGACCCAGCTCGATGGCACTGTTGATGAGACATGAACATCTTTAATTCAGATACGAACTAATACACAGCTCGCTAAACTACCTTTTCTGATTCAATTAATAAAAGAGTCAAAATTATGTTAGTGTGTTACTTGGGGATTGAAGTTCAATAAGTTCCGTTGAACTTTGAAAAAAAGTCAAGAATCCGTGAATATTATAGTAATTGAACGATGAACTTGCTTTAAGGTTGTAATAAAATTAATTAAGATACACGTATTCTCCATATATATTTAACACTTTTTTACACATATGTTTTCATCGACATTATGGCAGCAACATTTCGGCGCAGGCATTAAGAAATCACCTAATCTGATAAGCTGTAACAAAGTACATTAATTTTCAACAAGATTACAGGAATGGAAACTGAATCGAAAAGGGTTATATTTACCATCCACGTGTAAAAGAGCGGTAAAATTAGTCCTCGCAGCCTCATTGTGAGCGTGACACGTGTAATTCCCGTCATGCAGCGGACTGACGTCATCAATCTTCAACAAGCTGCTGTATGATCCGGATGTCTGCATTTTAGAATTGCAGTCAGATATATTTCTATATGTTGTGGGTATACGGGAATGACGGATATAACATATTTGGGTAACTATTCTGCTACAAAACCATCTTATGTTTTGTCCCTTGAGTACACGTACCCGTAAACAATGCCTCAAATCGTTCTAAGTATTGAAAAGAGCATTACAAATCAAAGTGCTGAAGGCACCGCACTGTGTTAGGACACGATTCAGCAGCATAACCTACTAGGGTGCTATGGAGATAAATTAGTCCAAATCGCACGAAAAACCTTTTTGGTATGATTTAAAAAAAATGTAGCAAATATATATGTATGTTGAAAATTATATAATAGAACCAGTTGTTATATATTATCTAAGAATGCGCGCAATCATATGTACCTCTACGGAGATGCCGATGTGCGGGGGTATAGGCTTGAAGTCCTTAGTCCAGGAGATGTAGATAGGCAGGTCGCCGCTACTGACCGCGCACGAGAGTGTCAGTCTGTCTCCCTGCTTCCGGGGAGGGATCCTGAACGGGTCAATCACCGGAGGCTCTATCCATAGTGTTACCAATGATAGTTATGGTTATGACATTTTACGAAAAGGTCAAACACGAATTATAATCTTACATTACGACAGAAAATCATGTTCGCTATTTGTGACCATATCATACATGACAACGATATCCACGACAACTAGATATAAGTAACATAACTACTATCGACGCCAATTCTACATCAACGTCAACACTACCACCACCATCGCCACCATAACATTATCATCAATAACACTTGACATACTACTACAACCAATGCACCATAATCATCATTGCTAATTCAGCTTTTACCACCAACGACCACCAACTGCTACCTCTACTACTGCCGGTAAACATCAACGAGTGTTCAAGCAACGTACCGACCACGCTGACGTACACGCTACGTTGCATCCCCATGCCGGCCTCGTTCTGGGCCACGCACGTGTATCTACCGGCGTCGTACAGTTTCTGCACCTTTTGAATGTTAAGCGTGTTTTCCACGACCGTCTGGAAGTGGTTCACCGGAAGGGCACGGTTGTCTGCAAGGAGAGCCCACAGTTCCCGTCCATAGAACATGCAGTTATAAACACTGAAGCCTTAACTTAATACGTTAATAATCTATTGCCATAAATTTAACGTTTGAATTTGACCCTATAAGCATTATCGGGTTTGTTCGTACACGTGTTTTATTCTTATGATGCATGTGTAGTATAGTGTTGTTACTTAATCTATATGAGATCAAGTTTTCGTAAGTATTGATGAGAAACACGCGTATAGAAGGTCATAATACCCATAAGGATTGAACGGGAAACGAACCCCTAAAGATTGACCATAATAAAAAAACAACAAGGACTGAGCGGAAAAAGGTGCCACAATGATCGAACAAAAAAAGGTACCCTAAGGATTGAAAGAAAAAGGAACACCTTAGGACTGAGCTGAATAGGGACCATAAGGATTGAAAGAAAAAAGGGTACCATAAGGATTGAACGGAAAAAGAACCCCTAAGGACTGAACGCAAAAAGGCACCATAAGAATTGAACGGAAAAAAATACGATATGATTGAACTGAAAAAAAAAGGTATCTTAAGGATTGAACGAACACAGTTTAGAATCTCATGTAGTATGTTTAATCGTTAAGAACGAAGTCGTAATAATATACCCTTTTGAACATGTAAATTTTAATAGTACCTTACACAGATCATAAGCATATCGGCGGGCGGAAACTGACCTTTCCACCAAGAAATGGACGGTTTCGGGTGTCCCGTGACGTAACACTTGATGTGGAGGTTCTCGTGGGCCGTCGCCGTGATGTTCGCCATCTCCCGGATGTACGGCTCGCCTGCAAATGGAATGGACATACATTTTGAACTTGAACATGCCGAATGCCACGCGTTGAAACTAGATAAATCAACTTATTAGTATGAATCTTTCTTTCAAAACAATGTTTTTATTATCCAGCATTGTTATCACCGGTACACGTTCAGAGTACCAGACAATGCGCTTTCTTGCATATTTACGATTTCAATATTCTGAAATACACATTGAAAATATGTGTGAGCGTCAAAAAACGTATTCTTGCACTTTGGGTACCCTTACATTTGGACAGTATTTTTTCTTATTCTTCGTACAGTGCATTTTGTGTCAATATTGTCCCATGGTTGTCATGTATTATTTCCGACTTTTTCAAGGTTCTAATGAAGGGTTAATCTGTTAGAATGCCTTTTTAAGTTCATCGATTTCTTTAACATTTACCTGTCAAATAGAATTCATCATAATTATGGTTTAAATAAATTACATTGCGATTCTTAAATTTGTAACGTATCATTGGCATGGCATATCCCAGGGGTCAGCGAATATGTGGATTTGAATATTTTATGGAGCTCTGAGTCTATAATACAACAAAAACAAGTTAGTCCCGGTTTAGATTATGTTACTCACAGGAAAAAAAAAACAACTTTATAAGAATTACACAACACACATACTGGAACAAAGACATGCAAGAAGATGCATTACGATTATCCTTGGTTAATAATTTAGAAAAGTCTCGTATTAGTTGATTTTTTTTTCTTTTTGAAGTTTTGACGACTACAATTTACAAATAATTTTGAAAGGTGTTTGGTTCTTGCGGGGCATGTTTATGATAGAATTTATTTTTTGAAAAACAACACTTCAATCAATAATGTTTTTGCTGTTGTCAATTGTTGTCATTGTTCGTCATGGACAAACACTCGCGAAGATCGTTTACGACAATGCGTTGATAGTCAATTGTCATAAAAATGACACAGCTCACATTTCGCAATCATGTTCGAATTTCGTTAACAAGGCCATAATTTGTTGGCTACTCACAAGTTCAACGTGGCCATTATCGCTGCAATTATTGTATCGCGTAAAAACGTGGAAATTCGAGAGACCAATTCTCGTCTGCAATTCGATCGCCATGAGAATCTCACGGAAAACTATCAGCTTTTTGCATGTCAATTACGTAAAGCGTTCTGACTGCGTGTCGTATTTTTCCCAAACGATGACAAAACAAATACAATTGGGAATAAGCCTTGTTTTTCCACATTTTCAGGAAATGTTAACAGCGAACATGCTATTTGCTTTTTTGTTCAAATATTAACGTAAAGTGATATATGACAAATCACTCTTTGGCGTAATACGAAATACATCTTGATCTAATATAATATGGGCACAATTTCAAATTTGTAACACAGAACAAAATCAAGGCATGCATTTTCTTTAAGCTGTTTTACTAAATTACCGGCAATTTTCTTTGAACAGCTCTATCAAATTACCGGCATATGCCATTTCCATACAACGCCACAGAGCACAAAGAAACTAACATTCTATATAGGCATATAAAGTTATTTACGCTAAAGGTATACAAAGGGACCAAAGACAATTTTTTAAATAAAAGTTTGTTTTTTTAATTTACCATAAACATTCAGCCGTGACACGTGGTCGGCAGTCCCGATTCTATTTTTAGCAATACACCGGTATTCCCCGCCCTCCAATAGCGACACGCTGCTGATGTTGACGTAACTGTACACGTCACCGGTTGGTGCGACGAAGGAACCGACGCTCACGTGACCCCGCCCGGTGAGAGGCTGGTCATCAAGCATCCACGTGACTTCCGGTGTCGGGTTACCGGAAGCGATGCAGCGGACGCTCGCCCTCTGTTCCTTCTGCACGGAACGATCGCTGTATCCGTCAACGATTATTGGTTGAGCGTCTAAAACACGTGGAATGTTTCTGTTAAAAGATTAAATGAAACGCATGAACATATCAAATTCATTTAAATCAAAAGGACACGATTTTTTTACACAAACTTACATTAAAAACATTTATAAAATAGTATATTATGTTAAAAACAATTTTATATCTATTCAGAGGACGATGAACAATAGATTGTTAATTATTAATTGTAATATGAGATATTAAACTATCAAACTGTTAGTATTGCATACCTTGTTTATGTTAAGAAGTCGTTTGTTCATGATGGCTTTACTGTTTGAATTTGTCATTTTTGCATGAATCTTATTTATTAAGTTATATTAAAAAGATGCACACTTGCTTAAAAGCGGCAGTTTGAAGTTTAGGTCTTAAGAGATAAATTTAAAAAAAAATCGTACTTTTCTTCAATACATATATTAAACATATTTCAAAATTGAACATCTGATTGCTTGAATTAAACGTTTGATTAAAGTATGTTGGTTTTCAACGCAATTGTACCACCTGGTATACATGTACTAGGTTTTAAGACATAAGCTATTTATATATTAAAACCTTGCCTCCCCAGCAAAATAACAAAAACACTTTGATATTCATACGAGCATATACAAAATCCAATGTAACAAATTAATTTATAATTGAGCCTCACTCTGTGAAAAGGGGGTTTAATGCATGTTATAAAAGTGTCGTCCCAGATTACCCTGTTCAGTCAGTCCGCACAGGCTAATCAAGGACGACACTTTCCGCCTAAACTGAATTTTCGTCAGAACCGTCTTCCTTTAAACGAAAAGAAAAATATAATGAAAGCGGACTGCACTGGCTAATCTGGGACGACACTTTACCAATATGCATTAAACCCCCTTTTCCCAGAGCGCGGCCCGTTTCCCACTCGGAATTGTGAACCTGGTTTCCGTATTACCTCCTAGAAGCAGTTGTGCGGCCGACTGGCTCTCCCGGTTAGTCCCGATTGCAAAGCACTGGTACATGCCCTGGTCGTGCCTGGACACTCCCCGTATTTCCAAAAGAGTGTCCGACTTGAACACCAGTCTCGCGTCTGGTTCCAGTATCTGCCCGTCCTTGTACCACATGACGCTGGTAAGTGGGGAGCCAGTTATTGAGCAATTCAAGATGGCCGTCTGGCCCGAGTCTTGCACCTGGTGACCGGGGTCTATTAAAACACTCAGTGGCCCTGTGGACAATGTGTAAAATGAAGCGTTAAAATGAAAGGAAAACATAATCATTTGTCTTTGAGATTTGAAACGCCATAACTGTACAATACATTTTCCGAACCAATGACCCTATCAGAATAAAAAAGTTTAGTACATAGACTTAACTGAAATTTCTAACCAAAATATGTTGTGATACCGTGTACCTTTTTATTGGCACATAGTTTAGATTAGTTTACTAAATGTACTTTCCGTTAATAACTACCCTACTTAAATATCATAAGAATATCAGATAGCATTATATTTTAAATGTTATTTTACAGAATAAACTTTTGAATGTACACAAAGCTGTGTTTTCCCACCTATCACTACTAGGATCCTATTTGCGACTGCATAGCCTCTCGGGTTGCTTGCGTTACACAGATACTCGCCCCCGTCGGCCGCCTGGGGGGACTGAATAAACAGGTCACCGCCCATCTGAACGTACCTGTTAACAAGAAAAGGTTATAAAAGGAGCCGCCTGGATGGACTGGATAAAAAGGTCAACGCCCATCTGAACGTTCCTGTAAACTTTAAAAGGGTTAAATTAGCAGTCGACTTATTTATGATAATTTAGTGTAACCTTTTTAAATTAAGATCGATGACACCAAAAGCTTTAGGCTTTTATTGATACTCTCTATTGCACGAACAGATTTAGTACTTAACGTCTTTTCACAGATATTAAGTACCTTATCTTAGTTGTGATCGAATGCGGAAACTTCCCATTACACTGGGGACACTTTTTATCGGCTAAACTATTGTGATGTTAAGAATAATTTATCATGCTTACTTTTATATTTTATTTATCAAACTATCATAAGAACACACGAATAGTGCTGGCTTGTTTGCAGTAGCATGATTGATTGAGTGAATGATGGAATTAACGGAAGAGCAACACATCAATGAAAAACTGAATGAATTTCGTAAAAGAAACACAATATATCAAATACCGGTGAACCAATCGATAAATAAAGACACACAAAACATCGAATAATAAATCACTCTCGTGAAGTTCTACATATGAGCCTCGCTCTGTGAAAAAGGGGTTTAATGCATGTTCGCAAAGTGTCGTCCCAGATTAGCCAGTGCAGTCCGCACAGGCTTATCAGAGACAATATTTTCCACTTTTATTGTATTTTTCGACACTTTACGCACATGCATTAAACAACCGTTTCACAAAGATAGCCTCATATCCATTAGTTTTACTGACCTTGATTCACTAACATTTAGAGAAGCCCCATTTCTGTACCACCGGTATGTGGGTAGGGGCCACCCCGTGGCGACACAAGGGAGCAGCACGGGAGCTCCCACTGGCGTCTCCGTAACGGTCGGGTAGGCATCGATCGTCGGACTCTGGCCGCCTGCCGGGGGATCTGGGTTAATATAAAACGGGTATTTATGATGGAAATATTTACACGTCGGACAGGAAACTGTTCAGAATATGAACACATTTCCATTTTGTTGGATAACCTGTGTAATATGTATACTATTGGTGTTGAAGTGTTGTCAGGGTGTATCTATTTTAGGGTTAATAATAAGGTCATTGTTTCATTTTACCATGTATCTCTAGTTTCGCTGGTCCGCTTAACTTCTGTTTAGCCGCCACATCGCTGGTTCCGGTGCAACGAAATTCGGTGTAGGCGTCCGAGTCTCTGACGTCACGCACATGAAGCTCACCTGATGACGTCATACTAAATCGACCACCTAAAATGTTAGTCTTTCTGGTTACATAGCGCTTTTGCAAGATGCACACATTTGTTCAAACTCCGAATAAATAACATTTCAAATGCGTATTAAATTTTGCCTTACAAATTGAAAACCATTGGGCAAATATTAAAAAAGCCAATATGCATTGTTACAAAAACATTTTCTAGTGACCTTGAACTATGGCCTGTGACCCTTGTGTCCAGCCAGTGATCTTCACATAGTCGCTCCAGAGCGGGACTTCACACTGGAAGACCGCTGTTCCGCCGCGCATCACGTGTTCGTCATGCACCTCCACAAGAAACTTCTCTAGTTGACCCACTATTACTGAAATGAAAATTGCCATTACACAACCCTATTTTGTCTCTTTTTGCATTTCTATCGCACAACGTTATGTATTACTTTGCTGAATTTCCATTACACTACGCTGTTTTGTCTATACCATTACACAAGGCTGATTAACTAGTATTATCTCTCTATGAATAGCCATTACGCAACGCTATCTTGTTTCACTCTGAATTGTAATAACACAACGCTATTAATTGTTTCCATGAATTTGCATTACACAACGCTTCTCAATGTGTCCCTGAATTGCCCTTACACATAAGTGTAAATCTAAATTGTATATTGCAATTTAAAGTAACACATTACATATATACCTAAAAAATGCGTCCCTTTGACGCGCTTTCCGCAAATGGGAGATATGGCTGATAGCACATTTGACTTTTAATGGCCATATTTTCCATTCAAAAAAGTTAATTCGTTTGAAGTTTCTTTACAAGAACATGAACAAATAAAGTGATAGTTCAAAATGTTAATGATAATCGTTCTGAAAAAAATACACGGAGAAAAAAATAATGTTGTTTTGAAAAGGAATTGAAAAAAAAAACACACACTCATCTGTGTGATTCAATACAGTATCTACCGTATTACTAACGCAAATCTTTCTGAGTAATATTTGAAATGGTGCTTTTGAATGAAAATAATCATCGCGGATGCCATATTTTAAGTAAAAATAAGAACTTTCGTTGTTCCTCCAAACTGTTACCTTTTCATCCTACTAGTATCGTTTACAAAAAGGTAGCTTTCCCGGTGAAGTAAGATACAAGTTCAATTTGCCATATGTTCACAATGGCGAGTTACATAAACCTGTTGTGCATACAGTTTACAGTGTGCTTAAGGCAACTGAACAGTAGAACTAAACAATTCGGGCTGTGTTGTCATTGGAACGTAACATGATTTTCATTTGTCGTTTTGTTCAATTTCTGGTAGTAAGCCGTCGAGCTCAAAGCAATACCATGGCTATATCACTAGACCATGGCTATATCACGTGACGCTGGCTATATCACGTGACGCTGGCTATATCACGTGACGCGTCTCTCATGCAATATCAACGACAACTAATCAATTAAAAATAAGCCGCGTCATATTTCGCGCACCAATTTCTGTTAGCCGCTGACGCATACAATACCAAGGTGTTTTGCATTTTCAAGAAACAAACTCGATGTCTTCGTTTTTGTCAACTCTAATTACATTTTTTAACAAATGATGTCATTGCGAGTGTCATTATTTTCTCGTTTCCGTACCAGGGATTTCAATCCGCATGTCTTGTGCCGCGTTAATGTAAATTTGTTAAAATGGTTCGCATGGCAATGCGTGGAATCAATTCTAATTTCAAATCACAATTGGTGATTTTCAGCTGGTAGTCCGTGTGTCGATATATCTTTCACTCAAACGGGGAATTCCTTCCCCGGTTTAACAAATGAGATTTTACCATTAGGGAATATAATGTTACAATCTGTCTTTGTGTCGGTTTATTTACACATTAGGAGTGACAAAGAATGACCCTGGGTGTCCCTTTTCTTGCAGGTACCTCCCCTCGTGTGTCGTCGTCGTAGAAACGGACTCATGGCAAACATATTGATGTTCATGTTTGAATTTTGTATATTGCGACTGGATTCGTGCGTTTGATTGCAACTAGGTTGTAAATTCAAGTACTGAATTAATAAGTGTTGTTATATACACTATTTTTTTTCCACTTTTTTTAGTGATTTAACAACATTAATATAGATAGAACATACTATTATACATTTACATAAATAAACGTTAAGTCATATTTTATTTTCATAAACCTTATTTACATCTGAATACTATGTTTAATGAGATTAATTGAATGTCTGTTGTTGTTTTTTTAACATTATACTATTACTTTGACGCAATACACATATGAATGAAAGTACATATACGCCTGGTTGTCTCATCATTAAGGGTGTTCGTCGCTTATAGAAGTTATGTCACTTTATGATATTTAGTTGGTTGATGCAAATTGACATACTACTAATATGTTCAACGCACTATGCCATGTTAATTTACAAAGATTTCAAAATCAATCATTTCCATCTGAAGATTTTTTGAGGGAACATAATGCACAGGCATACATAAAAAATGAAGACCAATCCAATTTTAATACGTTTTATGTTTTATAGCTAGCGTTCCCTCATAACAATTATTAAAAATAACCGATACAAATTGAATCTTGAAGCTCTGAACAAACACGGTATTGGATTTATTTGCGTTTTCAAGGAAACCTGTGTTTACATTGTTCTTGACGCTGCTACAAACCAAATTAACATTGTTTATTAAACCAATGATCCCCGATGAGGAATGGTTTCGACATGTCATACATCTTATTTTGCGAAGCACCGAACCCCTCGAATTGCAGAACAAATAATATCTGTGTCCCAGAGGAAAAATTAATTCACAAATACCGGCAGCATTCGAGGAAATGTTTTGAAACGACTTCCAGTTTGTCTCTTTGGAGAGATGGAATTGTTTCATTAATTGATCGAACTAAAATTGTAGATTTAAGCCAATGTCAGGTTTATTGAAACTATCAAGACGTGATCGTTTTATTTTTATTTCGTATCAACTATGAAAGTTTATAGCCAGTTCTTTATATTATCTTCTGAAACACTTGCAATCATTTATACAAAATAACAGTGTATAACTGGTCAGAATGGTCTTCTCTGAACCACGAACTACCATACGAGCGCACTGCTCAGGCTGACATGCGACGGCACTAGACGCTAAAACTATTATACGTGTGATAATTTTCATTCAACAGTATCAGTTTGTGGTAGCGACAAACACCACGCAATTTCATATTGATGTTACATGTGTCTGTCACGGCGATGTTCACGTTTATTTCTTAAGCCTGATAAAAGTGATGAAACAAAACAGGTTATCAGACTTTCTGTTTTTGTATTCAAGGCAGTATCTGTTAATGTGTACATATATTTTTTATTTTGTAACAAGGGTATTTATAACATAATATGTCATTTGCAAGTTTACCAGTGACATGCATTTCTGCTCATATCTCTTACTTGTCTTAGATTTAATCGCCAAACACCAATTACAAATGACAAATTAATACTTTTGATAAAAGCAACGTTCAATGTTTGTTCGAATCTGCAAAAGCGTTCATGGGCCAAATACAAGAGAATACACATGTACAATTTCCAGTCATGAACCTTTTATCTGTTTAAAAAGTTAATAAGATCGTATATACCATATTTCACCATAGTGAAACATGATTGAATGTGGTTTAATATCCTATTTTCTGTTATTAAGAAAGCAAACACTCGTTTGGATCTTTGCATTCACCATAGTGAAAAGAATCAATTTTAACACATGTCAAGAATATTAAAGCCCCAATAATACTAAAAACTCAACGGAAATTTCGTAACGTATTTCGTAAAATAAAGTTACCCAATAAAAGATCAATTTTTCTTATACCAAGCCTTAAGCCAAAATTTTAAAGCCAGATGTGGTCTGGTAACATAGATGTTTGTAGATATAAATTGCACGTTTATATTTTTTCGTGTCACAATAAATTCCATTTTAATTTCCCGCGCTGATATCTATTCATACGACACATGAACACTAAAAAGGTACCATTTTAGTGTCCACGTGTCGTATAAATAGACAGCAGTGCGGGGTTATAAAATGGAATTAATTGTGACACAAAAAAATAACAATAAGCATTTTGTATCTATAAACATCAATGTAACCAGAAAACATCTCGTTTCAAAATATTGGCTTTTGCTATAAGGAACATTGAATTTGTATTGGGAAACTTTATTTTACGAAATACCTAACGAAATTTTCGTTGATTTTGTAGTATAAATGTTACTTTAATTCCCATTTTGTTTGGCAGTTATCTTAAACATAATTTGTTCAGCACCTTACTAAGAAGTCATTTTAAAACGCAGGCTTCTTTGTAGTCTTAGCATTAAGCATCAAAGAATAACATATGTTTAGTCAATGAATGAAACCAATTAACACCTGTAACAATTCAGAAAACATTGAACTTTCATTTGAGCATTATTTTCTCAAAACATTTTGACAGACACTCTCCTAAGAATCGCATAAAATCAAACACATTACATCAGATGTATATAATGTCATAGATCCAATTAAAACTATTTCTTTTTCTTTTTATGTGGATGTCAAATGTTTTGCCAGGCTCACCAAACTGCATACCTTTTAGATTTGCTACATACTACTTAAATACGTTTTCACTAATATTGACTCGTGTATGCATCTCCATTGTAAAATAAATATATGCATCCCCACTGTAAAATATATAATACAACTTAAATCTTGTTTCTGCATTTCGTCTTGTTTTTTTTTCCTGAATATGCACGGAAATGTATAGTTATGTATTAAAAGAATTAAACAAACATACAAAACCGTATCAGTTTGGTCCAAATATTCAATTTCTGCGAATTAGCACAAGATGCATAATTTGGAAATTTACGCTCCCAGATCAATTATCCATGTTATACATTCAAGTGACCCAGACACATCTCGGCACAACAAATAAATCTACGTAACAGAAACCAACTATAAAAAGTTAATAAAACTCGTATATATTCGCTTTACAATCCATTCACTTTTACCATAATATTGTTTTCATAGCTAAGATAATTGCCAAACAAAAATACACAAGCATTTGAAACTCATGGCGTAGACAGAAGTAGTTAATCCATTTAACTAATATTGCTTGCAATTGGTATAACAATTTAATTGTAAATTATCTGTTAATGGGTTGGATAACATGCAAATGTAACATTTAAAAAACTATTTAAATTAAGTAAACACAACCTCAACAATATTGTGGACAATTACCGTTTTAAAACAAAGAGCAGTATTTGATACTCAAGCTTCTTTTGTTCATTCAAAACATTGTCTTTTAAAAAATTAACTGATACCATACAAAAAAGTGACAATTTCAAACTGCTTGATTTACAAGCAGCAATTTAAACTGACACGACTCGCAAAAGTCCTCGTACTTTCTCATTACGAATGTCAGTTTAGGGGAATATACGATTCATAGAAAACAAATGGATTAATATTCCTGACCGATTCTCCCGTGTAAATCCATATTTAGTAATCGCCTCCACAATAAACACGTTTGACGTTTTAAATAATTTCACAGTATTATTACAGATTGCATTGGCAATAGCTGCTATTATTTACAGCGTTTGTTATATAAAATGAAAGTGTGTTGAAAAAAAGTGTTAAACTTCACTGGTTTTTCATAATTAAGCAAACTTACGATCAAAAAATTAACTAAAGATAATTAAAACATGCAAATAACTTTCAGAACAGTGCATGCATGCATAACAGGTTCAAACAGTTTTGATTCAAGCATGCAATTAGCACGTCATATGGTTTTCGCATGAATTACTTATATTTACAAAAAAATGTATAAATTCGTTAAAGTACACGTTTATACTTAATCAGCTTACTGTATTACTACATTGTATTGTTTATTTGAATTATTTATTCAGATATGTTGTTTAAAACAAACAAAATGAGTTCAATACAGATTACATTCTTGTTTAGAAAACGGATGATTCTATTTAATTGTATTCTTTTTTGTTTTTCCTTTTTTTAAATAAAGTTTCATTATGTTTTGTCCACACTTACGTTGTCTGTTTCAATCGAACCGGTGCTTATTTGGTAGATTATTAGACTAGCTGTGTTCCTGTCTTAATATTATCCTCAAACCCGTAAACTATAAAACTATATCCCTCTAAAAAAGGTTGTATCATTGCAGAAGCCTTTACACTCCAATACCACCCCATTCACTTTACACTCCAATACCACCCCATTCACTTTACACTCCAATACCACCCCATTCACTTACCAATCTAAGGTAGACTTTTGAGGGATTGTTTAATCATGTCATTAGTATTTTCTCACCTGTTGTCTCAATGCATGCATGTTCATTGTATTATGTGACCCGTGAAATATAACAAAAGTCAATCTGTTCTTTTCATCATTGAGGATTTATGTTAAGATTGTCAGCTAAGAAAGGCTTTTGAGGACATAGTCAATGTCACGTTTGTTGCAATAATAAGTATTCCGTTTGCACAAAGTTGACTTATTTAGTCTCTGTTGAAAACATGTTTGTGAAAAAAGTTATGAAACGATTGTTTTATAATTATCAGATCTGTCTGATCGCGATATTAACAATGAAATCATCAATTAACTGAATATTTCCTTCGTCTCGTGGTCATATCACAATATCTTTGCCTGCAAGTGTACTGCTTCATTGCCCGTGACTGCTTCAAAAATTAGGAATAGAAATTAACATATTTAGATTGACGAAGGATCTGTTTACTGATTGGGACAAACACAGTTTTTACTGTTAAACCCCTATTCTGGAAACGTTCATTTAATATATGTGTTTAATAACATACAAAAACAAACACTTGTTTAATGTTGTTCTGTCTATTTTCAAGCAGAACTCTAAGGATTGCATTTCAAACGTAAAAATATACCCTCCTTATTTTTCCAATTCACGCTTAAAGGTGTGCATTCCTGTTTGTATGTGTGTGTCTACATATGTACATTTGATTTGCAATGGTGTTTTAGAAGTGCGTTTGGGTTATCATTAATTCTGGGTTAAGTGAGAACAATTCGGCTGGCCCTCAAACCGGTATCAAACCCAATGCATTGCAGTTTTAATAATGTTAGGTTAACAGTTGGTGTTCTGTTATAAAAGTAATGAATGCGAACAAGAATTTATCTCGTGATATAGTTTCTGGATTTTAATTGTTTTGTAAACTCAAGACTATTCATTGACCGTTCCATGGCGGGATCCACACTGTATAATAATGCTAAATGAGTGTAGAGTCGTATGTATTGTATTGAGTGGTATTGGCAATTGGCGGCATGTATTAAATACAAGACAGGCGGTTGATAACACAAATCAATCTTGATAATATTTCTTAAGTTTCATTATTTCTTTAGTTAAAATAGCTAAGACCTATTCATAATTAAATTATTTTGTAAATTAACCGTAAACTGTCAAAGTTATTAAGAAAAATGTATTAAATTTGGATGCAAATAAGCAATAACAGTATTTTCATTTTCGTTGTAAATCAAGTTTTTTTTAAAACTTAAGTTTAGCAATAATTTCCGAACTAGAATACATTTTATCATGTCTAATCAACTGTATTTGCTTTTTTTCGTTTCATGGAAACTAATGTTCATCTTTTTTTGTCGATGCCAGAAACCAAATTAACATTGTTTGCTAACCAGAGCGAACAAATGAAAAAAAGGTTCTCGATGCACTACATTTTGTGAAACGTATTTTCAGCTATCTGTAGTTAAACAACATATTTTATCCTAGTTGAATCTTAGATTTCAAAATATTGACAGTTGTCGTGGAAGCGTTGAAAAGGGAATTTCAGATTAGATATTTCAAGATGTTATCGACGTTACATTATTTATTGTATGACGTTGACGTCACTTCCTATGTGTGTGTTTATATTGATGTACTATTGATGAAGGCTAACGTCGAAACATGTCTGGTACTTAAGACATTTAAATAAACAAAAGTGACGTGATTTTACGATTAATTTAATTTAAGATGGTATCGAGGCAGAATTGAAACATTAATTGTTCGAGTTAATTGTTTGCTTTCATAATGTTTTTTTAAACCATCTCTCACTTGGCTATTTATAAACACAATTGCGGGTTTTAATTCTGATATGATTATGACAACATGATTATGCTTTCAATGTTTCTGGTAGAATTTGATAAGAATTGCAGTTTATAAGAAAAAAAGTCAACGCAATACAACGCCAACTGGTTTGCAAAATGAAAGACGTACAAAATGCAAACAATAAAAGTAGGCATTATATTCTCTGTATTGACATGTTATTTTTTTTTCAAGTTTCGATTCAAAGTTTGTGACTATGAACGTTGGGTCACATTCCATAATAAACTGTAGAAACAATTTACGTATGCCTTTGAAACAACTTTCTTAAGTGACTAGTTTAAGGAAGTCTGACCGCAAAATGGTGTATACATCTTTTTTCAGGCTGTCTGAGCAACAATTTAACTCATTGTTACACCTGTTATAGTATAACACATATCGGAACTATTGAAAACTACATCCTTTGAGCATTGAAGCACACAAGTCGCGACAAAGCAGACACGTATCATCCATAAAACACTTTCATTATAAAATCATATTTATCTTGAGTAGTACGTATCCAGTGTGTGGGAGTGTGTCACATTTCATGTCGACATGGATTTGTAAAGCAATTCAATTCGAAATTATCCGAGCATAAAGAATTTAAAGGTAAACACAAAATTAGTATTGCATTTGTTTTATATTTCATTTTCGTTTTTAATTTTATTTACCAATAGAATGATATACCCTTCATATGTATCCAGCTACTTTAAACCGTAGATAAATGAATAGTTAAGAAATGCCAAGTGTTTATTTACTTTAAGTAATTTATTACAGTTATCTTATCCGAAATTAATTTCAGCAACCAAGGGCGATTTTGATTACAAAACGATAGGACGATCTGTCACGATATTCGTGTCCAATTCGGAGAACAGATGATCGTCTGATTAACAAAGAACAAAGTGACGGTTATCTGTATTTCCATATGAGTATTCCTTTTTGTCCAAAGCTGACGTACATAATTTGACGTAATATATTGTGTTATAATAAATACCTGTAAAACGATACTTTCATTTTGCCTATTGGTATTCCCAGTTTAACCCGTGTATGGCAACTAACAATTACTTGATGGCTGATAGTAATAAACACATATCAGTTTCCAGTGCGGAGGAGTGGATCAACAAATATATGTACTGATTTCATGTGTGTTCTGTAAAATAAGTTCTGTTGGACATACGAAGTAACGCGGAAATATTATAAATTGTTGCACTTTATACTAGTACTTTTTGATGTTTTCTATTCATGCACCGTAAATATATGCTAAATATTTGATAACAAACATAAAATGCATGATGTAATTGTTGTTTTTGATACTTGTATGACATTATTGTACATTAACGAAAGTAATCGAGGTATGTTTTGCTTCAAATACTGTTCATGTTTTTACAATAAAGTCTTTTAAGTAAATGTAGTAATTTCAAACAACGTACGGTGCTAAAAAAGAATCAAACAAGCAACACCTTCTCTTCAAATTAACAACATAACATAAGATATATTTGATAGCTTGCAAAACATGTTCCTTTGGGACAATGGTAATTATAGAATGATAGGGCGAGTCATATTTTTTCAATATGGAATCCAGATGGTCGAAACCAATAGCAACACAAATAATGAAGAAGCAATTAATTAGCTTTGGCATGTTCATGAAAAAATAACACGCCATTAGTGTCAAGATGACATGAACGATTTATAGGCAGTAAAATGTTTGAAACCCTTAATACACATGCTATACTAAAACCATTCGGAATTGAAGTCCTGTTATTGTACTTTTACTCTAGAAACGGGATTAACAACTTCGTAAACAATTATGTTTGTTTTCTTTATTTGGTCAATTGCTAAACTAATATGTATTTATATATATCGTTTTCACAATCCAAATGCGCTATTAAAATGATCTGTATCAAATGTATCAATGAAGACAGAAACAAAATGAATGACAAAACGTGACGCGTGAAACAAAGTGCGAAACCATATTTCATCATGATAGGAATGTTCTTTCGTTTCCCATGACATGTTCTAAAGCATTGCTCTCACACACGAGCGAAACATTGGCATCCTTTTCAATCCCTTGTGAGAACAGATCCATACTGAACACATGTCACTGACTTAAATTCACATCTGCGTTTCATTAATAAATGGCAGCATAATTGATTGAATAGTGTGTGTAGCAGAAATATATGATGTAATTTATAGAAAGTATATACTACGAGCTATACATTTTAAATTGTGTTTAAATGTTCGAATTTACAATGACCACGCTAACAAATTTCCGCAAGTATGATGATTGGACGTTGCTATGTTATAAACGCTATATACAAAAATCATTGTTGTTGTAAGTTTAAAACTATTTATTTTGGTTCGATTGCATCGAAAGCCTAAGGCTTATTGAAATGCTCTAAAGTCCGGACTAGAACCAGTATTTAGTGTCTTTTGGAGGAGATCTAAAGTACGATCACACAGTGAGGATCGAACCCGTGACCTCCCGCTCGCAAGGCGGACACCATATCCACTACGCCACGGCGACCTTTTGACCCTTTGTTGTTGTTAGTTATTTACATGTATTTTCTTAAATTGTAAGAGGGCCTCATAATTTATATAACATCTAATTTACTTATGAGGTCATACATGTTTTCCTTTTTGGGATTTAGTTGCCGGTTCTAATATTTATAATAATAGTTACCAACACCACTGGTTTGATTGGAACGACTAGGGTACTTTACACGAAAAAAGGACCTCTGACATTTCTATAGGCATGGCAAGCTCCATCCTCTGCCATTCCTGACATCGTTTGAGAATTCACTCAATCAATCAGAGAAACCAATTTGATTTTATTCTATATAATGAATTAAACAGTGCTTTGAACAAGTATATTCGTCAGAACAAAGTATGCTATAAGGAAGTTAGAACACAGACTGTGGACATCAAATTAGCTGATGTTCTGTTGCGATCTAAACTAATGACATTAACAGAGTTGGTAATAAAATACAAGTTGATTAAGTGATTGGCATTATGAAACCAGTGTAAAAGGTTACCCAAAGTCGTTCAATTAAGTTTGCGATCGACGGAGAGAACCACTTTACTTGCATGATACAACACAGAGATGCGCACTAATGAACCTAATATTCATCTTTTTGTGTCGATACCAGAAACCAAATTAACATTGTTTGCTAACCAGAGCGAACAAATGAAAAAAACGGTTCTCGATGCACTACATTTTGTGAAACGTATTTTCAGCTTTCTGTAGTTAAACAACATATTTTATCCTAGTTGAATCTTAGATTTCAAAATATTGACAGTTGTCGTGGAAGCGTTAAAAAAGGCATTTCAGATTAGATATTTCAAGATGTTATCGACGTTACATTATTTATTGTATGACGTTGACGTCACTTCCTATGTATGTGTTCATATTGATGTACTATTGATGAAGGCTAAGGTCGAAACATGTCTGGTACTTAAGACATTTAAATAAACAAAAGTGACGTGTTTTTACGATTAATTTTAATTTAAGATGATATCGAGGCAGAATTGAAACATTAATTGTTCGAGTTTAATTGTTTGCTTTAATAGTGTTCTTTTAAACCATCTCTCACTTGGCTATTTATAAACACAATTGCGGGTTTTAATTCTGATATGATTATGACAACGTCATTATGCTTTCAATGTTTCTGGTAGAATTTGATTAGAATTGCAGTTTATAAGAAAAAAAGTCAACGCAATACAACGCCAACTGGTTTGCAAAATGATAGACGTACAAAATGCAAACAATAAAAGTAGGCATTATATTCTCTGTATTGACATGTTATATTTTTAAGTTTCGATTCAAAGTTTGTGACTATGAACGTTAGGTCACATTCCATAATAAACTGTAGAAACAATCTACGTATGCCTTTGAAACAACTTTCTTAAGTGACAAGTTTAAGGAAGTCTGACCGCAAAATGGTGTATACATCTTTTTTCAGGCTGTCTGAGCAAGAATTTAATTCATTGTTACACCTGTTATAGTATAACACATATCGGAACTATTGAAAACTACATCCTTTGAGCATTGAAGCACACAAGTCGCGACAAAGCAGACACGTATCATCCATAAAACACTTTCATTATAAAATCATATTTATCTTGAGTAGTACGTATCCAGTGTGTGGGAGTGTGTCACATTTCATGTCGACATGGATTTGTAAAGCAATTCAATTCGAAATTATCCGAGCATAAAGAATTTAAAGGTAAACACAAAATTAGTATTGCATTTGTTTTATATTTCATTTTCGTTTTTAATTTTATTTACCAATAGAATGATATACCCTTCATATGTATCCAGCTACTTTAAACCGTAGATAAATGAATAGTTAAGAAATGCCAAGTGTTTATTTACTTTAAGTAATTTATTACAGTTATCTTATCCGAAATTAATTTCAGCAACCAAGGGCGATTTTGATTACAAAACGATAGGACGATCTGTCACGATATTCGTGTCCAATTCGGAGAACAGATGATCGTCTGATTAACAAAGAACAAAGTGACGGTTATCTGTATTTCCATATGAGTATTCCTTTTTGTCCAAAGCTGACGTACATAATTTGACGTAATATATTGTGTTATAATAAATACCTGTAAAACGATACTTTCATTTTGCCTATTGGTATTCCCAGTTTAACCCGTGTATGGCAACTAACAATTACTTGATGGCTGATAGTAATAAACACATATCAGTTTCCAGTGCGGAGGAGTGGATCAACAAATATATGTACTGATTTCATGTGTGTTCTGTAAAATAAGTTCTGTTGGACATACGAAGTAACGCGGAAATATTATAAATTGTTGCACTTTATACTAGTACTTTTTGATGTTTTCTATTCATGCACCGTAAATATATGCTAAATATTTGATAACAAACATAAAATGCATGATGTAATTGTTGTTTTTGATACTTGTATGACATTATTGTACATTAACGAAAGTAATCGAGGTATGTTTTGCTTCAAATACTGTTCATGTTTTTACAATAAAGTCTTTTAAGTAAATGTAGTAATTTCAAACAACGTACGGTGCTAAAAAAGAATCAAACAAGCAACACCTTCTCTTCAAATTAACAACATAACATAAGATATATTTGATAGCTTGCAAAACATGTTCCTTTGGGACAATGGTAATTATAGAATGATAGGGCGAGTCATATTTTTTCAATATGGAATCCAGATGGTCGAAACCAATAGCAACACAAATAATGAAGAAGCAATTAATTAGCTTTGGCATGTTCATGAAAAAATAACACGCCATTAGTGTCAAGATGACATGAACGATTTATAGGCAGTAAAATGTTTGAAACCCTTAATACACATGCTATACTAAAACCATTCGGAATTGAAGTCCTGTTATTGTACTTTTACTCTAGAAACGGGATTAACAACTTCGTAAACAATTATGTTTGTTTTCTTTATTTGGTCAATTGCTAAACTAATATGTATTTATATATATCGTTTTCACAATCCAAATGCGCTATTAAAATGATCTGTATCAAATGTATCAATGAAGACAGAAACAAAATGAATGACAAAACGTGACGCGTGAAACAAAGTGCGAAACCATATTTCATCATGATAGGAATGTTCTTTCGTTTCCCATGACATGTTCTAAAGCATTGCTCTCACACACGAGCGAAACATTGGCATCCTTTTCAATCCCTTGTGAGAACAGATCCATACTGAACACATGTCACTGACTTAAATTCACATCTGCGTTTCATTAATAAATGGCAGCATAATTGATTGAATAGTGTGTGTAGCAGAAATATATGATGTAATTTATAGAAAGTATATACTACGAGCTATACATTTTAAATTGTGTTTAAATGTTCGAATTTACAATGACCACGCTAACAAATTTCCGCAAGTATGATGATTGGACGTTGCTATGTTATAAACGCTATATACAAAAATCATTGTTGTTGTAAGTTTAAAACTATTTATTTTGGTTCGATTGCATCGAAAGCCTAAGGCTTATTGAAATGCTCTAAAGTCCGGACTAGAACCAGTATTTAGTGTCTTTTGGAGGAGATCTAAAGTACGATCACACAGTGAGGATCGAACCCGTGACCTCCCGCTCGCAAGGCGGACACCATATCCACTACGCCACGGCGACCTTTTGACCCTTTGTTGTTGTTAGTTATTTACATGTATTTTCTTAAATTGTACGAGGGCCTCATAATTTATATTACATCTAATTTACTAATGAGGTCATACATGTTTTCCTTTTTTGGATTTAGTTGCCGGTTCTATTATTTATAATAATAGTTACCAACACCACTGGTTTGATTGGAACGACTAGGGTACTTTACACGATAAAAGGACCTTTGACACTTCTATAGTCACGGCAAGCTCCATCCTCTGCCATTCCTGACATCGTTTTAGAATTCACTCAATCAATCAGAGAAACCCGTATAACGTTTAAACAACATAAATTGTTCTCAATGCATGACATCCATATGCCCCCTATTTCGATTTTTAATGATAAAGATATTATTGCACAACAGCATGAGTATTGTTTTGTTAATCCCCATGGAGAAAAGACCACATTATGAGGGTGCAACTGACATTTTTATTTGTTTTCTTCTAGGCATTTTTCGCGAACGTAAGCTTGGTAAAGCATCATTTAAGCATATCAATACATATTACCAGAATTTAGATGCAGATCTTTGTCAAATAATTGGGTAATAAATACTGAAAAAGAAGATCATAGGTCGCTCTAATTTACAAAGGTTTATTAGGCGAACACTTAGTATGAGTAAAACTTACCATCGCGTTGTTGTCATGTTTTAAACGATTTAAACACTTCAGAACATTTCATTTCGCCTAAGTCTCATTTTAAAACATTTGCGCGTTTGTGTTGTGCGTAGTGTACATTCAGGATTGTGTTTTTAAGCAATGTAATAACTTGATGATTATGGGTAAAAGCTAATCTTTGCGTTCGAAAATCTCATGCTTTAAGCAATTAACATAGACATTTAGATATTTCCTATTGAGTTATAGCCGATGGATTAATGCATTTTATAAAATATAATATTTAAAAATCTTCCAGTGCAAGGAGGATATTCGAATTCACAAAGAATGTGTGTTTGAACAAAATAATAGGACGCCACTACGTCGATTACCATTTAAGTACCCATAGGGGCCACATGTAAAAGTGTCTTCAAAATCGCAGCAAGAGCATGTGTGTTACAAAGGTCCGACAACAAATCATCGAAGTGCCTGACATTTATCACATTTGAATATTAACTTCAATTTAATGCGATATCTTCAAATGCAGTTGCACGATGATAAGGTTTCCATTCGTGGTTTATGTGCACGGTAAGAAATCAAATCGATTACGAACGAGTAAGAAGCTAAAGAAATGATGAATTCCCAACAAGAGAAGGATACCATTAATTTTGAAGTGGAGTACAATGTATACAATAAAAATTGGCCATAATTACGTTTTTTTTTTTTTTAATTAAGGGTATCTAAAGCATAGGATATCGCATACAATTAGGTCCACTTAAAAAAGGCTTCATTGTACGTGTTGACGTTACAGGTAACATTTCAGTCAAACCTCAGTTATAACTAATAAATTAAAATTGCCGTTTGTATAACTGACTTTCGTTCAGAATTTTACGATTTACAAATATGAAATGACCAATTTGATTTTTTTTCTATATAATGAATTAAACAGAGCTTTGAACAAGTCTATTCGTCAGAACAAAGTATGCTAGAAGGAAGTTAGATCACAGATTGTGGACATCAAATTAGCTGATGTTCTGTTGCGATCTAAACTAATGACATTAACAGAGTTGGTAATAAAATACAAGTTGATTAAGTGATTGGCTTTATGAAACCAGTGTAATAGGTTACCCAAAGTCGTTCAATTAAGTTTGCGATCGACGGAGAGAACCACTTTACTTGCATGATACAACACAGAGATGCGCACTAATGAAATATCGAAAGAGGAATCGAAGCGATGTTAAAATATTAATTTATGGTAATGAGAAGAAATGCGAGCTTCTTAAAGCAGTTTTATTAGTAATTAATGTAAAAACTTGATAAAGAATACGATACAAATGCTTAATTAAAGACATTCAAAAAAGATTTTTGATTAAATGACATAAACATAGCTCTCAACGATAAAGCAGGATTTTTAAACCCTTGTATCATATCTGTTTTTTTTTTGTGTTATCGACTGTTGTTTCCATAGACAGGCATTTTCTTCGTATATCTCATACATATAATAGCGTGCGAGTTAACCAAAATGATTAAAACTTACGGTTCCATTGTGTTACGAACACTTATATATATATACCTCGTGCAATATTTGGTTGCCGATGCTGAGGTCAATATGCTTTCAGTGTATGTGGTTGACACTATAGTCTAAAACTAATGATCGAGTTCTATATTCACGAGTATACCTTCTTTAGCGGATTAGACGGCATATATATTTAGCATTATCGCTTCAACATTGACTGCATTTGTACTTTATACCCGATCCCAAAAGGATTTGCGAAAAACAAAGATCAATGCAAGCAAACGAATAAACGTGTTTATGCAATAGGAAAATGACATTGACGATATGGCATTAATGTTTGTTACTAATCGATGACACGAGAAACAAATTATCTCATCCGCGTCATATTCTTTTGTTTTCAAATATGGGTATGTGTAATTGCACTAATTTGACTGTACACTTTTCTAATATGTGATTGCACGTAAATGCTACTTACATACCCTTAAAACACTTACCAACTTTAGTATGAACCTTTCTGCTGATGACTCGTCCGAACCGGTTCTGTGCCACGCACCTGTACGTGTGGGTGTGGACGGACGGACGAACATCACCGGAAGCAAACTTGTGGAAGTAAAGACTGTTATTATGAATCACCTCGACAACATTCGGATCAAACTCAACCTGAAAACGTAAAACAATGACGTAATTGTAACACGTTGATATGTCTAAAAATGCATTTGTAAAAATTTGAAATGGAGCTTAATTATGTTCATAATGTTCATAATCTAATGTGTTATTATTGTTTTAAATAAGTTTATGCGTTGTTTTATTTTTGTATACTCCCAACTAAGTCGGACCTTATTTATTTGAATTTCAGAATATAAAAATGCCGATCAAACGACCCTGGATTATAAAAGGAGTAAATCAGATGTATTCGTATTACTTTTTTCCAAAACAGATAAAACTTTGATGACTAAAAAAAGATAAAAGTTCAGAAGAGGATGAACCAGAAAATAAAAGGAAAATAGAAATTTATTTTTATGTTTGTACAGCTGAAAAAACCCTCCACATAAAACAGACAAGAACATTGTTAGGAAATCCTGATAAGGCTGTGCAGATTCGTGCATACGACACATAGGCACAATTTTGGTTTTGCAACAAATACGAGTAAACGTTAAACATGTCATAGAACTAAACAATATTTGATTTATTTTATCTGCAAGGGTTGTTTATTAATTGTATATGTCATAACTCGTT
Source organism: Dreissena rostriformis (assembly GCA_007657795.1). Lineage (NCBI taxonomy): Eukaryota > Metazoa > Mollusca > Bivalvia > Myida > Dreissenidae > Dreissena > Dreissena rostriformis. Next base: position 75,411 of record VMBQ01003143.1, read on the forward strand.
TATATTAATATGTTGGTTTACGATTGCGAAAATAAAATGTTGAGTTTGACATCGTATATACTCGCATTTGAGTGATGTCCATCATCTAGCAAAATTTTAAAAAAAGTTTGTAAAGCATCTCATACAATTGAAACGGAAGCGGTTTCTGTGAATTTCAGTTTCGAAAGAATACCAACAAATGTAATTCTGGTAATGGTGTTTATCTTGACGGCATGTTCATGCTTCGTAATCAATTCATAATAATGGCCGCTATGTGAGCTAACATCAAATGTCATTACGAGTTAGTCATATGGAATGTTCTCTCTTACAGCATGTTGTTGTAAACATTTCCAGAGAATACAACTTCAATAGCTCCATACGTGATTAATGCATTTTCATAGTATTTCGATGAGCGACAATAAGGTTGCAATCTCTATCACTTTACGGTTATCGAAAGAGCGTGTGAAATTTTGCATCGTTATAATGCACGAACAAAGTAATGCATGGTTTGAAGTAATGAACACGAGCATACCAAAGGGAACCAATGCACATGTGGCCAATCGATGGCATTGTAAAAGAGCAACATATCTCCAGATGATAATAGTTAAAGCATAACATCACCCGATGTTTGAACTCATCCCATCAAAAAAATGCTTGTGGGGGATACACGTGGAAGGGAAACATCCAATTAAACATGCCAATAAGAAGGCAAAACATCTGAAAATTATATAAATCTAATGTGACAGAAACTTTTTGAAAAGTCATGAACGTATTTTAACAATCACATCAATGCGCACGTCAATCATTCAGTTTTGTCATGTATTGTTCCTCAACCTCAGGGGACACAGTTTGACGCTGTTAATGTTAAAACATTGCCTCAAAATTTTAAAGCGCATCATGTTTTATTGCTGTACTTGCAGAGTTTTAACATTAAATGCTATGCTTACATGCATTATCGAAAGCAACGCGATCCATTGTTCTGATCATGCAAATTGCGTGTCATTCTCGTAGCGGTTTTTATTATCTCTCTTAATGAAATATCTAATGTATCTTGATGATGAGTGTTCTTTATTTCCAGTGCACTAACATTAATTAGAGATGCACATACAGCTCTCTTGATGGCAATCGGAACGGATGCAAATTAATTATGAATGTTGTTATGGACGAAACCTATCGAGATTACAAACAAAACTAACTTTTTTACTTTTTGGCTTATTTATTTTTTTACATAATATTTTCACGGCGGATACAATAATGGCATTTGATGGTGTGGAACATTACTATATGTTTTATACAACAGATACTGATTCCCGTACAAAAAGAGTGACACTACCGTTAAAAATACCAAAAGCGTATCATTTACATTTATTCTGATTATGTTGCAAACAGTCCCTTACAAAGCAATGACCGTATAAACTAGTTGATATCCGGCAGTAGATCACGTGTCAGTACGTATTCCTATGCGCCGATTAACATGTGTTAGTATTTGACCTTTGCAATTTATTCTTTCTGTGCATTTGATGATAACCATAGTTCTCGAAGAGATTTTAATATGCATGCCATTATTTCAATGTGTGCTATTTTAAGACGTTTGCCCAAGCTCTGCCGTGTGTTATCGTTTATATTATATATCATCCTTTTTTGCTTCACCTCTGAAATGTATCTTAAAACCGGCTTTCCGTACTTTTATTTTTCATTCAAGTGTGTACACAATTTATGACGTTCCTCGAGTGACATAATTTATGTGACGAAACACACCATTTTCATTTAGGTTCTCTGTATTTGAATGACGACAAGTCGGGCGTGGTATTTTATTTAACAGTAAAATATTTGTGAAAGCATCCAACGAATCCAAAACGTATTTCAGATTGTGTGTTTGTTATGCACAATTGAAAACTTCCATAGGAATAAAATAACTCTCTGCGACAGGATTACGGTCTCGTAAATTGTGCTTTGGGTCAGAAAAGTAAGCATCCGATACAAACGTTATTATTAAAATAGCGTCAATAACATCAATTCGCTCGTCGATCATTCAGTTTTGTCATGTATTGTTCTTTCACCTCAGTGGACAAAGTTTGCTGCTGTTAATGTAAACAAGAGCACCGCAGAGCGAGTGCCAACGCTCGGCTGCGTGTGCAGTTTTGAAAAAAAAAAATGTTTTTTTTTACCTTTGACTTGAAGGATGACATTCACCTTGACCTTTCACCACTCAAAATGTGCAGCTCCATGAGATGCACATGCATGCCAAATATAAAGTTGCTATCTTTAATATTGCAAAAGTTATGGCTGATGTTAAAGTTTTAGGACGACGCGGATGGCGGACGTCGGACACGTGACGACGAGCTGGCTATGACAATACCTCGGGTTTTCTTCGAAAACAGCCGAGCTAAAAAAAATCTCATAATTTTAAGGCGCATTATGTTTTATGGCTGTTCATGCAGCGTTCGAAAATTTAATGCTATGCTTACAGGCATTATCGGAAGCAATGGGATTCATTCTAATGAGCATGGCAAATTGCGTGTCATTCTCGAAGCGGTTGTATTATCTCTCTTAATAAAATATCTCATTTATCTTAATGAAGATCGTCCTTTATTTCTACTGCACAAAATTTAATGAGAGATGCACATACAGTTGCCTTGATGGCAATAGGAACGGATGCAAATTAAACCACGAATGTTGTTATGGCCGAAACCTATCGAGATTACAAACAAAACTGCCTTTTTACTTTTTGGCATAATTGTTTAATTTATGTTTTGACGGCGGATAAAATACTGGCATTTGATAGTATGCAAAATGACTATATGTTTTAGACAACAAATAGTGATTTCCGTACAGAAAGAATGACATACCGTTACAAATACCAAAAGCGTATTATTTACATAGTGCATTGCTGAACATTACATCGGTTTGATTGATACATGTGTGCATTTATATAGTATATCGGATTATCTGTATTGGCTGCGAATGTAAAATTAAAGAACTGAAATAGCATCAATCCATCATTCAAATTAGGCTTTACACCATTTTGACAACATGGAAGTTCGCCTCAATGCACTCGTGACTACATCAACGAATACACGCGAGTATATCATGAAGCGACTGCATTTCTCTTTAAAATTGAAATTAAAGGTTTCGTGACCAATAACAGCATTTTAATAGCATCGGGAGGCATGTGGTCGTAAAAGTGTCGTTTGAGAATGCAGTAAAATCCCAGGGACATGCTCAATCAGGGTGGTCTGTGTTGTTTCGAGGTGCCTAATGGCGTAGTCGTCCAACTACTCAGTACGGCGTCTCATAACCAAGCGTTTAAGCCTCGATTGACACGACCGTTTTCAGATATCAACACACACATATTAAAGTCCCAGTCCAGCGAAACAAAAGCAATGCATATAAAAGGGCACCATTACTAATGGAAGAAAGCTTATTTCACTGACAACTATTTTGTTTGTATTGTTCTTTTTCGAAAGCGCTCAGTGCGACTGGAATACATATCGTCGCCGCGCGCGTCTGTTCGGACGTAGGAGGCTTGCTCTAAGGACCTTACAAGTTATCGCGTGCACACAGGCTGTAGATCTACCTTTAATCATTACCCATTTCTTATTATTTTGCCGACTTCATTGCGTGTTGTTTGTACTTTGGACAGTAAGCTGTCCATTAGAAACGATGTCTGCACAGTCATAGTTTTGTTTATGTAAATGTTTAGTGAGAGGGGGCTTTAACACAATGCTCGTCCGCATTATGCCTTCATCAGCTGTATTTAATGGATGTGATTGCCATACGATATTCGTGTGTTGAAACTTGAACTCAAACTTTTTGTTCGTCTTATCCCTGTTGAGCCTTTGTGCACATAAAATGACATATGTATGTTTGAACGGTGACATCAACAATAACACGCAAGGCGCGAAGCTTTTAAGCCTATTTCACTCTGATCAGTTTATTCCGTTGTGTATTGTTTTTATACTCAATACTAAGTCGGACCTTTTTTTAAAATTCCAGGATTTACAAATGCCGATCAAAATACCATGGCATGTATTAAAGCGAGTAAATACGATCTTATTACTTCTTTCCCAACAGATAAAACGGTGATGACTAAAAACAAGAAAAAAGTTCAGAAGAGAATAAACCAGAAAATAAAAAGAAGATAGAAAAATCTCAAATAAATCAGACATGTACACAATTAGGAAATCTCGATTAGTCTGTGCAGATTCCTGCACACGACACAAAGGCACACGTTTTGTTTTGCAACAAATACGACTTAAAGTGTCGGTATCGGCGAAAATGTGTTCGTTATGAATTTAATAGAAATAAATAATATTTAATTAAGTGTATCTACGAATAGTTGTTTAGTAAGTGCATATGTCATTTCTCGTTTATATTAATATGTTGGTTAAAGATTTCCAAAGTAACATGCTGACATTGAACTCGTATATACTCGCTTTTAAGTGATTTCCATAATCTAGAAACAGTTTTAGGAAAGTTTGAGATGCATCTCATACAATAGAAACGACAGACGTTTCTGTGAATTTCAGTTTCTAAAGAACACCAACAAATGTAATTCTGGTAATGGTGCTTATCTTGACGGCATGTTGTCGCTTCATAATCAATTCATAATAATGGCCGCTATGTGAGCTAACATCAAATGTCATTACTCGTTAGTCATATGGAATGTTCTCTCTTACAGCATGTTGTTGTAAACATTCCAGCGAACACGAATTATATAGCTCCATACGCGATTAATGCATTGTGTAGCATATTGATGAACGACAATAAGGTTGCAATCTTTATGGTTATAGAAAGAGCGTGTGAAGTTTTTTTATCGTTATAAAAAACGAACAAAGTAATGCATAGTTTGAAGTAATGAACAAGAGCATAACTTAGGGAACCAGCGCCAATGTGGCCAATCGACGCAATTGCAAGAGAGCAACATATCTACAGATGACAAGTACAGTTAAAGCATAACATCACTTGATGCTTGAACTCTCCCGTCAAAACATTGTTTGTGCAAAATACACTTGGAAGGGAAATACCCAATAAAACGTGTCAACAAAAAGGCAAAACTACTTCCAAACTGTGTGCATTTGAAAATTATATAAATCTAAATGTGACAGAAACTGTTTGAAATGTCATTAACGTATTTTATCAATCACATCAATTCGCTCGTCGATCAATCAGTTCTGTCGTGTATTGTTCTTTAACCTCAGGGGACAAAGTTTGAGGCTGTTAATGTTCAAAATTGCCTCATAATTGTAAGGTTCATCATGTTTTATTGCTGTACTTGCAGAGTTTTAACATTAAATGCTTTGCTTACAGGCTTTATGGAAAGCAACGCGATCCATTGTACTGATCATGGCAAATTGCGTGTCATTCTCGTAGCGATGTTTATTATCACTCTTAATGACATATCTAACGTATCTTGATGATGATTGCTCTTTATGTCCAGTGCACTAACATTAATGAGAGATGCACATACAGCTTTCGTGACGGCAATCGGAACGGATGCAAATTAAACCACGAAATTATGGCCGAAACCTAACAAGATTACAAGCAAAACTGCCTTTTTACTTTTTGGCATATATTTTTTTAAATAATGTTTTCACAATAGTGACATTTGATAGTTTGGAAAATGACTGTAGATAGTGACAAAAGATAGAGATTTCCGAACAGAAAAAAATACAGTACCATTACAAATACCAAAAGCGTATTATTTAAATATCTGAATACTGATTTGCTAAACACGACATCGGTTCAATTGATAAATATTTGAATTTATATTGAACCTTGGGTTATGTGTATTTGCGACGCATGTAATAAATAAATGTCATAGCATAAAGCCATCATTTAAATAGATTTTACATCATGTTAACCACATAAAAGTTCACCTCAATGCACTCGTGAATACATCAACGAATGCACGTGAGTATGTCATGAAGCAACTGGATTTCTCTTTACAAGTGAAATTAAAGGTTTCGCGACCAATAAAAGCACTTGTATAGCATCGGGAGGCATGTGGTCATAAAAGTGTCGTTTAAGAATGCAGTCAATTTTCAGGGACATGCTCAATCAGGGTGGTCTGTATTTTTTCGAGGTGCCTAATGTCATCAAACTACATTTTATGTAATACAGCGGCCATCACCAAGCTATTAAGCCTGGATAGACACGGCCGTTTTCAGATATCAACATCCACACATTTAAGTCCCAGTCCAGCGAAACAAAACCAATGCACTTAAAAGGGCACCATTACTAATGGAAGAAAGCTGATTGCACTGACAACTATTTTGTTTGTATTGTTCATGTTCGAAAGCGCTCAGTGCGACTGGAATACATATCGTCGACGCGCGCGTCTGTTCGGACGTAGGAGACTTGCTCCAAGAGCCTTACAAGCCATCGCGTGCACATTTAATCATTACCCAGTTCACATTATTTTGCCGACTTCGTTGCGTGTTGTTTGTACTATGGACNTGGAAAGACACGGCCGTTTTCAGATATCAACATCGACACATTTAAGTCCCAGTCCAGCGAAACAAAACCAATGCACTTAAAAGGACATCATTACTAATGGAAGAAAGCTGATTGCACTGACAACTATTTTGTTTGTATTGTTCATGTACGAAAGCGCTCAGTGCGACTGGAATACATATCGTCGCCGCGCGCGTCTGAATCGGACGTAGGAGACTTGCTCCAAGAGCCTTACAAGTTATCGCGTGCACACAGGTTACAGATCTACATTTAATCATTACCCAGTTCACATTATTTTGCCGACTTCATTGCGTGTTGTTTGTACTTTGGACAGTAAGCTTTCCATTAGAAACGATTTCTGCACATTCATAGTTTTGTTAATGTAAATGTTTGGTGAGAGGGGCTCTAACACAACGCTCGTCAAAATTATGCCTTCATCAGTGGCATATAATGGATGTAGTTGTCATACGGAATGCGTGTGTTGAAACATGAACTCACACTGTTCGTACGTTTTATCACTATTGAGCTTTGTGCACATAAAATGGCATATGTATGTTGAACGGTGACATCAACAATAACACGCATGGCGCGAAACTTTTAAGCCTATTTCACTCTGATCAGTTTACTCCGTTGTTTATTGTTTTTATACTCAATACTAAGTCTGACCTTTTTTTATTTTAATTCCAGGATTCACAAATGCCGATCAAAATACCATGGCATATATAAAATCGAGTAAATACAATCTTATTACTTTTTCCCAATCAGATTTAACGGTGAAAAAAAAAAGAAAAAAGTTCAAAAGAAAATAAACCAGAAAATAAAAAGAAAATAGGGTTTAAGCAAATAATTTTCTTTAAGTACAGCAGAAAAAAATCTATAAAAAAAAACAGACATGTGCACAATTAGGAAATCCCGATTAGTCTGTGCAGATTCGTGAATACGACACAAAGGCACACGTTTTGTTTTGCAACAAATACGAGTTAAAGTGTCGGTATCGGCGAAAATGTGTTCGTTATGAATTTCATAGGACTAAGCAATATTTGATTAAGTGTATCTACGAAGGGTTATTTATTAATTGTATATGTCATTCCTCATTTATATTAATATGTTGGTTTAAAATTGCGAATAGTAAAATGCTGACATTGAACTCGTATATACTCGCTTTTAAGTGATGTCCATAATCTAGAAACTATTAGAGGAAAGTTTGAGATGCATCTCATACAATTGAAACGACAGACGTTTCTGTGAATATCAGTTTCTGAAGTACACCAACAAATGTGTCGTGTTCTGAGAAAACTGGGCAAAATGCTTGTGCGTAAATTGTCATCCCAGATTAGCCTGTGCAGTCCGCACAGGCTAATCAGGGACGACAATTTCCGCTTTTATGGAATTTTTCGTTTAAATAATGTCTCTTCTTAGCGAAAATTCAGTTTAGGCGAAAAGTGTCGTCCCGGATTAGCCTGTGCGGACTGCACTGGCTAATCTGTGATGACACTATACGCACAAGCATTTTGCCCAGTTTTTTCAGAACACGCCACAAATGTAATTCTGGTAATGGTGTTTATCTTGACGGTATGATCATGCTTTATAATCAATTCATAATAATGGCCGCTCTGTGAGCTAACATCAAATGGCATTACGAGTAAGTCATACGGACTGTTCTCTCTTACAGCATGTTGTAAACATTTCCAGCGAATACGAATTATATAGCTCCATGCGTGATTAATGCAGTTTCATAGTATATTGATCAATGACAATAAGGTTGCAATCTCTATCCCTTTACGGTTATCGAAAGAGCGTGTGAAGGTTCTTTTTTCGCTATAAAAAAAACGAACAAAGTAATGCATGGTTTGAAGTGATGAACATGAACATACTTTAGGGAACCAGGGAAAGTATGGCGAACCGACGGCATTGTAAAAGAGTCACATATCTGCGAATGACAATTGTTAAAGCATAACATCCCAAAGTCTTTGTATCAAGAACGTTCTCAGGTTGTATCTCAACTCAGAATATGAAATTTGAGTTCCCGCTCACCTGAGTGTACTCATCCAATCAAACATGGTTGTTGGGAATACACGTAGAAGTGAAATACCCAATAAAACACGTCAATTAGAAGGCAACACTTCTTAACTGTGTTCATTTGAAACTTACATCAATCTAAATGTGACAGAAACTGTTTGAAATGTCATGAACGTATTTTATTAATCACATAAATTCGCACGTCAATCATTCAGTTCTGTCGTGTATTGTTCGATAACCTCAGGGGACAAAGTTTGACGCTGTTAATGTTCAATATTTGCCTCATAATTTTAAGGCGCATTATGATTTAGGGTGGTTATCTCAGAGTTTCAACATTAAATGCTATGATTACAGGCATTATTGAAAGCGATGGGCTCCATGCTAATGATCATGGCAAATTGCTTGTCATTCTCGTGGCGGTTTTTATTATCTCTCTTAATGAAATATCTCATATATCTTGATGATGATTGGTCTTTATTTCAACTGCACAAAACTACCTTTGTACTTTATGGCATAATTTTTTTAATTATATTTTACGGCGGATAAAATACTGGCATTTGATAATATGGAAAATGAATATATGTTTTAGACAACAAATCGTGATTTCCGTACAGAAAGAATGACAATACCGTTACAAATACCAAAAAAGTATCATTTACATATCTGAATACTGCACTGCTGAAAACGACATCGGTTTGATTGATAAATGCTTGAATTTATATTGTCCGTGTGACTATTTTCATGTAATAAAAGAACTACAATAGCATTAAAGCTATCATTCAAATTGTTTTCACATCATTTTAACAACACGAAAGTTCACCGCATTGCACTATGGAATACATCAACGAATACACGCGAGTCTTTCATAGAGCAACTGCATTTCTGTTTGAAATTGGAATTAAAAGGTTTCGTGACCAAGCATTTTAATAGCATCGGGAAGCATGTGGTCGTAAAAGTGTCGTTTGCGAATGCAGTAAAATCCCAGGGACATGCTCAGCCAGGGTGGCCTGTGTTGTTTCGAGGTGCCTAATGGCGTAGTAATCCAACTACGCAGTACGGCGGCTCTTTACCAAGCTATGAAGCCTCGATAGACACGACCGCTTTCAGATATCAACACGCACACAAACACACACAAACACACAAACACACACACACACGCACGCACGCACACACGCACGCACGCACGCACACGCACACACACACACANCACACTCACACACACACACGCACACGCACACGCACACACGCACACGCACACACACACACATATTTAAGTCCCAGTCCAGCGAAACAAAATCAATTCAGTTAAAAGGGCATAATTACTAATGGAAGGAAGCTGATTTCGCTGACAACTATTTTGTTTGTATTGTTAATGTACGAAAGCGCTTAATGCGATTGGAATACATATTATAATCACCCTGTGCTCAATTTTAACTTAATGAGGTGTTTAAAAAATAATAATTCTTTGTTTTATGTATATAGATATACTACATGACATATTGAACAAACACGTTAGATACCTCAGCTCCTTCTTCTGTCACCCACGTGACCAACGGGGCGGGGTTTCCATACACGGTGCAGGGGATTATTGCCCCCTCAGTGTTCGGTATTATCACGTGTTCTGGGGGCTCCGACAGGAAAATGGGACCCCGTAGCTCGTCATCGAAATTGCCCCTGGTCTGACCTGCAATACAAGTATAAACAAATGAGCCTCGTTCTGTGAAAAAGGGGTTAAATGCATGTGCGTAAAGTGTCATCCCAGATTAGCTTGAACAGTCCTCACATGCTAGTCATGGATGACACTTTCCGCTTTTATTCCTTTTTCGTATAAAGGAAGTCTCTTCTTAGCGAAAATCCAGTATAGGCGGAAAGTGTCGTACCTGATTAGCCTGTGCGGACTGCACAGGCTAATATGAGACGATATTTTATGCACATGCAGTAAACCTCCTTTTCACAGAGAGAGGCTCATATCAATTCATATATACAAACTAAACATCATTTGTATTAAGTATCAATACCATATGTAAAACCATACATAAACAATGTATTGACTATGAATTACCTATATATAAACTATGAGAAACACGTGCATGAAATACGATGTGACAAAGTATACACTAGGAATTATCTTCTAAGTATAAACATACTAGGTTGAAGGAAAACAATTTGTTTGTCAAATTTGAATTAAGATAGTTAAATTTAACTTTTTTAATTATGATTTTCATAAAAGGATGTAGAGGTTGGAAGACCTTGCCTTCGCCCTCTTAAAAAGTTAAAAGGTTCGACTTTTTTCAATCAGAAGTATTTATTTGATTCGAAACTCAGTTTGTTTAGCATTTTTATGAAGTATGCCACTTTCGTTTGCTCTTTTCGTTCATGTTATAACTTTACGGCACTTTAATATTATATAATATATTATAAATGATAGCAAAATTCCATCTGCAATAAAGCGAAAAACGTAGATTTTTGCTTAAACAGTCAAATATCAGGAATTCGTGGGGCTGACGCAAAAGGTAAAAGAAATATCATGCACATACATTCATGTGCATAAAGTGTCGTCCCAGATAAGTATGTGCAGACTGCAAATACTTATCTGGGACGACACTTAATGCACATGAATGTATGTGTATGATATTCCTTTTACTTTTTAGACTACACAGGCTAATCAGGAACAACACTTTCCGCCGAAACTGGATTTTCGCTAAGAAGAGAATTTATTCTAACGAAAAATATCATAAAAGCAATAAATGTCGACCCTGATAAGCCTGTGAGGACTGCACATGCTAATCTGGGACGATACTTTACGCACATGCATTAAACCCCCTTAAGGCTCATTTTTAATAATAGAAAATTCAGTTAAAACACACTAAACTTCATTACTGCCCTGCTCAGAATAGTGGCCATTTCTCAACAGTGTGCATTCTTCTTCTTGCATATGAAAGAGCCTTCGACTAAATTTACAAAACACATATTCAACCAAATAAAAAAAAACGCTACTGTTCTTGTACAAGTTCGTCGGGACTTATAATTTGGTATTTATCAACGTTGTATATGTTATTTAAACAAAACATGATCGTATATACTCGCTTTGTAGAAACACTATTAACGCAAAAATGGCTAGTGTGTCACCGTTAATAGTTTGGAACAGCAAGGGTTCAATGTATCTGCACCCCAGTTGTTCCAACAAATCGAGAGAGAAAAAGAGAAAATTCTCTGGTGCTTAAATGTTAATTACCGCGGTGATCCTTCTTTCTCCCGTCTCACAAATCTAATTTCATTTCAAGTTTTAACGCAATTACTCCTGATGGAGTCATGAAGTCATATCGGTGAGCTCACGAAATAACGACACGTAACCTGCCTTTTTTAATTCGTTTCTAAGGAAATAAAGGAATCCAGATTAGAAAGTGAGAAAGTTTGAGGCCTAATGCCCTTATTAGGATTCGCGGAAACACATGATGTTGCTTTTGTTCTCATTTTGTTCTGAAAACATTAAGCGCAACGCTGTGGCAGTTGCTCTTTTTTCTCTCTTATGAAGCAAATGAACTGTTTTATCAACTCTGTGTCTCAGTAAAACCGAGGTTCTATATTTGAGCCTCGCTCCGTGAAAAGCGGGTTTAATGCATGTGCGTAAAGTGTCGTCCCATATTTGCCTTTGCAGTCTGCAAAGGCTTATCAGGAACGACACTTTCCGCTTAAACTGGATTTTTGATAAGGAGACACTTTCTTGAAACGAAACATATCATAAAAGCGGAAAGTGTCGTCCCTGATAAGCATGTGCGGACTGCACATGCTAATCTGGGACGATACTTTACGCACATGCATCAATCCCCCATTTCACAAAGCGAGGCTCATTTGTCGCATTCTTGTAAGCTATTAAAGTGTAAATGACATGTTTGTCATTACACGAACATTACGTTTTCTGGTTATATTAAATAAAATGAACCGTACAAACGCGTTACTTTTTTATTTAAATGTCTAAAATACTGAACATGTTTCGATCATAGCCTTCATCAGTAGTATCTTGAGAAAATTATTTTATATAAGTTATTTGGTTTAGAAATGCAATTGTTTGTAGATGAAATTGTACTAATCGGTATATGTTTCCTCATTATACTCTTTTTACTGCGTATATATGTTGTTTTTGTAGCGCATTAAGTTGTGTTTTATTTGTTTCTCTTCAATAAGGAATATTATTGATGAAACTGCATTTTAAGGGACCATTTCCATGCATAGTGTATGATCTAAAAAATCGATCCAATCACATGTAACAGTACCGAAAAGATATACAATGCATACTTAGGGTAGCACGTTTAAACGTCTAAACGGTCGCGTTTCGTGTTTTGCTCAAAAACGTTTACAAAAACAGTAAACGTTCAAACGACAGTCAATATCAATATAATAAATATTGGGGTGCCAATTACGTAGCCGACAAGCCGTACGAAGTATATCGATGACGAACTGCGAAATCCGGGTACTTGTGGTTAATCCGGGCACTACTGAATTCGGCAGTAATTTATTTCTGATTGGTCAGCGAATGGCACGGACATAAACGAAACAGCGCATATGCCGCCATCTTGAAATATTTTAAGTGATTGAATAGCAAAGTAAAGCACTGCGGTAGCATGTTGAAAAGCAATATTTAAACCAAATTATATACTAATTACGTTTTTTCTAGTTAACTGTTTTTCATTTTCTGCAGTCAAACGATATGCACATTGTATTTTGTCTGCAAAATAAGTACATATTTTTCGGAGTGTCGTTTTTGGATACTGTATTTTTCGTCGATTTTACATTATTTTCGACGTTCTTTAAATTGTTTTTTTATAGAATGACGAATACACATGTGGTGATACGGATGGTCTGGTTTATAATATGTTATGGTTTTAATATGACATCATTGCGCGAATCGGATATGCACTGAATACAACATCCGGAAAAAAATTACTACATTCAGTTCGGAAATGCCATGGTACTGATGCTTTTAAAACTTACATAGGGATACCGTTTAAACGGTAACGTTTCGTTTATTTCATTTCGTTTAAACGTTAAAGAAATCTGTAAACGTGAAACCTTTATTTTTCATACATCAGTTGCTTACAAGTCTTATCTCTTTAATGAGGAATGTACTTCGATGCAAAAGGTATTTAAGTAGCGCTCTATGAAAATGGGGTTTAATGCATGTGCGTAAGGTGTCGTCCCAGATTACCCTGTGCAGTCCGCAAAGGCTAATCAGGGACGACACTTTTCGCGTTTAGTGTGTTTTGCGTTTGAAAGAAGACTCTTCTTGACGAAAATTCAGTTTAAGCGGAAAGTGCCGTCCCTGATTAGCCTGTGCGCACTGCACAGGCTTATTTGGAACGACACTTTACGCACATGCATTCAACCCCCTTACACAGAGCGAGGCGCATTTAAATTGATAAGATCAGAGCGCATCGTACAGTTTATATATTCACAATATAATAAAGTAATCAAACAACAAATATAAATCTCAACCAGCACTATGTGATCCTACAACATGTCAGACCAAAAACCAAAACATTACGTTACTCAGTGTGTGAATGACATTGTATTTTATTATTACGAAAAAATAAACAGCAACAATGTGCGCATTGCAAATGATACATCGAAGTTTACTTTGCAAATGTCACGTATATATGAAATGAATTTTAACGTTCAAGTCATGTACGAAGTCAATTGAATAATTCGAATTCAGACGACTATTTCGTCACGCCCTCGACAAAGTCTTAATAGTTCCGGTTATACACATCATTATTAATTACACAACTTCCGCTACGAAGAACGGTCGCTAGATGGCTTTGTTAAACACAACAACTCCTGACAATGTTCGNGCTCCATTGTTTAGCTCGAAGCTGTAGGGTCTTATATGTTGACGGTGTTATTATTTCACGGATCTTTTTGATTACAAGTAGGAGGTTTAAGTTTCCATGGCTCGATGAGGTATTTGAGCACAACGCGAATTACATGTATGAACTAGGCTATATGTCAAATGACTGAAAACGCAATATAGCATCTACATGATATACTTTGGCCCCATTGTTTAGCTCGAAGCCGTAAGGTCTTATATGTTGACGGTGTTGTTATTCACGGATCTTTTTGATTTCACGTATAAGGTTTTAGTTTCCATGGCTCGATGAGGTATTTAAGCACAACACGCATTACTGGTAAACATTAGCATATATGTTAAATGACTGAAAACGCAATAAAATATCTAAATGATAACTCATACAATATCATGTCTAAATGGCATGTATACTTAATAAGCGTCAGACGAATGTTTCCTTAACATAATGTGTATATGAATTTTAACTGACACGTAAAGCAAATAAACTAAATTGCTACATGTTTATTAAGTTTCAAGATTTTCCAGTTTTATTAACAAAACATCCAGAGGGCCAAAAGCCTAAGTTGACATAAAAAGCGTACAGTGTTTACGAAGTAAACTTTTCTTGATTATACAAAGTAATAATACGGTTCATTGCCACAATACATACATATATTACTATCGATGTTAGGTCTATAATTCAATATGTGTAATTACGTCAAATTGTGATGAAGCTAATTAATTACACCAATAAAGCAAGTATATTATTGTTTACATTAATTAGGTCTACATATGAAAACTTGTAATAATAATTATACTTTGTACTAACCCATACTAACCCAATTCATTTAATGAGGCTATTTAATAAATTATTTTGGTCAATATGGCACACCAAATATAACTAATCATATTTCTCGTGTATAATTTAAATATTAAAGAATGTTAATAAAAGAAAAACAGACGAAAGGACCAGTGCTAACACATGAATCTCTCACGATTCAAAAGCTATCTTTGGTAATGTGTTACTGTTATTGCGTAAATACTGAACTCTCACATTACTTTCCAGTGCACGTACTTGTATGATATGTGTGGATGTTGGCATACATTATGGATGATCATGGAATTCGAAACTTCGCAATAAAGACACGGTTTATCATCGAAACAGGACAACAGAGGCGATACAGTATATTTTTATTTACTGAAAATCGAAAAACAATACTTTATGTTTCGGCCGCATATGAAGCGAAGTATTTATTATTTTATTAAACATTGAAAACTGCTCATATTTCATTGAATCCGTTCGTTTCAATTTCAATAAATCAATTGTATAGTCGTCTTTCAAATCTTTAAATATAAATCATAAAAAAAATCATTTAATAAATATGTAATGATGTCATTTCTATTTATGTTGAATGCATAGACTTCGTTTTAGTTAAGAAGGCTTTCTAACGTTTCATATACTTAGTAAGTATAATGATTAATTTGTATTGCATTAACATTTCTCGACTCTCTCTGCCAACGAGAATGTATTTGCGAAGTTTAGTAAGGAAATTAATAATGACTTGTAAGAGTCATATCTGTTTACTTCGACGATGTAAGGGTATCATAATAAAAAAGTCAAAACCGGAAATTGTCATGAAAAAATGTAAACTCTATCCCAGCTTTTGTTTAATAATGATCTTTCATTAAAAGTCACAAACTACAAACAGGTCTACTTTCTGTTAGCAAAATCACAAACAAAATGCACGAACACGCTTTTGTAAAATGTTTAACCACTACGCGCGAGTTGTAAAAACTAATTGATTGTGTTGTATTGTAGTCTAATCCAAATATAATTGACATGTGCGCGTCGGTTTGATCATATATGTATTGAAGTCATGTTTTATTCAAGTCAAACTAAATATTCAATGGCAAAACATTCTCCAATAAAACGTGTCCCCTCCTCCTTTCCACATGAACAAGAAATAATGATTAAATTTCCTGCAAAAAAGTTATTGATAATACATCAGTAAATGCGTGTACAATTAAATGAGTATGCAGTTTAAATGAAGTAGAGTGTAAACAAAAAGCAGTCACACATCATTATCAGCAAGGTGTAACTTATTCATGAGGTGGCTGAAGCTTCAATAGAGCCCTGAACTTTCATCTAGCCTAAACAAGACGGCAAAACCCTAAGGCGCCCTCCTGTGACCGCAAGAAGCTATACTATGCAGGTCGGGTTCACACGGTTTCACAACATACTTATAAATAAAACTATTCCAATAGCTGACATCCCTTTTTTCAAACAAGGAAGAGATATCATTGTGACAAATGTTATGACTAAGTTTTATGAATCTTGGAATTTCTTTCTTGTAGCAGAAGGTTCAGAAGGTTTTCTTCAATTCGAAATAGTGACCCAGTATTTGAAAACACATGACCCAGTTTCGAAATCGCCCGAGATATAAGTGAGACAGATGCAATGACCAAGTCTCAATAAGAGTGTAACGCGCTGAATGAATCTTCTCAACAAACATATTCCTAACTATGCAACTGTGGTCCAGCGGAATTTACCTTTTTAATACTTTTTCGAATTCATCAAATACGTTAACATGCGCGACGAACTTGTTTACACGTTTTTGTATGTGCTCCGACTATTTGATTGAAACTTTGTTATATGCCGATGACTATTTTGACTTTAGAATGAATATCAAAAAAAAAGGGATGTTATTCATATTTTTGTTTAAATGCAAAATATTTGATGTATATGTTTGCTTCTGAATTTTTCTCAAGCTTTTCGTCAATTAACGTCTTTTTTTCAATGGTCTCATCTAAAAATAATCTCAAATTCCTACTGTATATGTCTATTGAAATAATTATATGTTTATTATTAATTAGTCTACAATTTGAATACATAATACAATAATAGGAATGCATGCGATTAATTATGTGCTTAGGAAAAGAAATTAGAAAACTACGTATTCCGTTCTTTAGCTTGGAAAACATGTTTTGATACCAGTATTATGTTCTGTGTCTCGGTAAATATACACATGCTTGGTTGCAATAAATATGTTTAAACCAATGATACTAATCAAACATACCGTATTCTCGGGCAATTGTTTTTGACCGAAAAAAGTGAACTTGGTTGGTCTCTTGGCAAATGTTGCCGTCGGACGACGTCGGATTGGAAAAGTCCAGGGCCCATATTCACCAAATTATTCTTAGATTTAATTCTAAGAATACAGAAAATTCTTTTACTTGAAATATTCAGTAATTGCTTGAACTTTGAGTGAGTCAAACTTTGCATCATCCACTTTTATCTACATAATTCTTCATGTAGAACATTTTGTAAATGAGATAATCACCAGTGGAAGCCTGTATATATTCAAATGCTGGACCTATTTATCTTCCTTCTAAGTCTATTCTATATTTCTAAGTCTAATAATTGGTTGGTGAATATGGGCCTAGGTTAGCTAAAACCCACATGAGTTTAAGGATATTCACTCATTGTAAGTGTGTTTAATGGAAGGACTGGGAACGGCAACAGATGCCTTATTATTCAGAATGTCTTAATGACGATGAAGTCCCAGTGGTTGCATAATCAGTAGCTCACATCTGCTGGCGATTTGGAGCTAACATTTCCCCCTTAATTTCAAACTCATTTACAGTCATTGCTTTGACATTCAAAACAATATCCGAAAGAAATGAAATGAACCGCGTCATGCGAAACTGGGTCGTATGCTATATGCGAACCAGACTGCAAATTCGCGCATTTGCGCAGTCTGGCCAGGATCGAGCCTGTCCGGTAACGAGACCACGAAACATTGCTTGACTTAATCAGACTTAAAATTGACTTAGCGGTCAGGGAATATCTTTACCAGACTGCGCGATTGCGCAGGCTGGTCTAGAGTTACGCTGACCAAATATGGCATTACACATTTTCACATGGCGCGGTTCAAATGTCGCGTCATAGGTATAGTATGCTTGCAACGGCTCTACGAATTAAACGTCACTTATCTTTAGTTAATGAATATACTTATGCATTCAAAGTAACTAGCTTAGTATTGCACCAACATACGGAAATTACAAACGTTCCGATAACATGATTAGATCTGCATAATGATGCTAACTAATCGTTATACAGAATGTGTGCATGATATTAAAATCCTAAACACATTCCAATTTTGTTACCGATGGTGTTGTATAAATATATATACGTATAAGAGTATATCTAATTATCAATTAATTGTGAGATAACTATTCACAAACACGTGTCTGTACTCAACTAAAGTATGTATATTCCTAAGTATAACATCATTAACAATTCTATCCTAAAATAAAGATTACATAGATTCATAATGTGAATTTACAATCGACTTGTTAATACCACATACCATAACAGTGTGAAAAAAAAATACGTTTCGGGTTAAATTTGTGTGCGTTAAGAGGCTTATCAGAGACGGCACATTTCGCATTTTTGGAATTATAATTTAAAGGAAGTCACTTCTAAACGAAAATTAAGTCAAGGCGGAAAGTGTTGTCCATTATTAGTTTGTGCGGAATAGCCGGTTCATGTTTATTTATAAGTGAAAATGTTATACAATCTGTTATTATGACTAGTGGATGTTTACTACATAATTTAACACTTAATTATTTCCAAGAAACAAAAGAAAAAACGAGGAAATTCACAACACACATACAACGTAATGAAATGATTTGCATGGACGAAATGGCCACGTATACTTATAATTAGTATCTTACCGATTTAACACAAAGCTTTAAAAAGTGATACCAGATGCTTGTGTTGACTAACGCTACCAAATCAATTACGAAAGTGACTCAGTTAATAATTTGCTTTTTTCATAATTCAATATGAAGAAGAAACGAACAAATTTTATTAGATTTGTCTATCGAGAACATTGCATGTCACTAGAACTTAATAAATGATGATAGCTCTTGACATAAACATAAGAGCCTCGCTTTGTGAAAAGAGGGTTTAATGCATGTGCGTAAAGTGTCGTCACAGATTAGCCTGTGCAGTTCGCACAAGCTGATCAGGGACGACTATTTCCGTCTTAACTGGATTTTCGTCAAGAAGAGTCTTCCTCCAAACTGAAAATACACAACAAGCGGAAAGTGTCGACCGACACTTTACGCACATGCATTAAACCCCCTTTTCACAGAGCGCGACTCATATTACTTCTTTATGCAGTATACTTATATTGTAACAAGATAGTTTGTTTTGGTTAAAAAATATCTATGTTTATTTTTCTATCATGTATAATGTGCAATATATTTACATTGGAAACCAGTCGAAACAGGTTTTCTTTTAGTATTTGATGAGGTACAAGCGAAAGCATCAATGTTTTAAAACATAACTGTTCGAGTGTTTATACTATTTAATATGCCATCTGTGCTACTTATTATGACATGCATATAACATTAATGTATTTGTATAATGATATGTAACAGATTTGTAGTCACTGTCTGTGGTTTTTAGTTAGTTCTAGTATTTTGGTACACGTGCCCTTAAGAATGTCATCCGTAAAATTGCTTGCATTTTTTCAAGTAAACCACATTTTTCTTTGATATTTCAAAGATTGATGCACTTTGAGACGTAAATATAATATTATATTATTTAATAAGAAAACTGTGGTGAACACATTCGTTACCGTGTATGACTCATGGTTCGTGCCTTTATTGTTTTAATAACTGTCATAAACACCCATTATAGTTCCTCACAGGTAACGTACGAATATGGTACTTCATACGCTGTAACATGTATTCATTTATTACAGTTCTTAGAATATTTAAGTTTTTACTATTGTGTTAATGACAGCTATAATGAGGTCATAATGGAAAGGCGATGACTACATGAAGTCATAAGGTGCACAACAGTGTTGTTGTCTTTCTCCTAATAACGTATAACGATTAGCGTACAGCGGCTATGCCATTGTGTTTCGTTAAATTTAAGGTCAAACAGATTCATACGAATTTCGTCGGATTTGCCACACCTAATATAAACGCGGTGTTCCTTATCATTAAAGCGGAAAGTGTCGTCCTTGATTAGCCTGTGCGAATAGCCTAGGCTAATCTGGAACGACACTTTACGCACCTGTGCGGATAGCACAGGCTTATCTGGGACGACACTTTACGCACATGCATAAAACCCCATTTTCCCAGAGCGAGGCTCATGTACACAATGACTTTTATTACTCGGCGCCTGTTCTCGCATCTGATAATATCGAAACTAATACAAATATTTTCATTGCAATCGCTCGCTCCAAAGGTTTGGGGCAGAATACCGTGGAACAACGGATCAATTTGTTATGGCCTAAACGCACAATTGAATCATTTATAATTAACAGTTCAATTGTAGGCAATTATAGAACAGAAGCAAATGCTAAATATGGTAAATTAACCGTAAAGCGTCTGTGTATACTTGAGTTAGTTGTTATGACTTAACATAAATATTAATTAAGACCCTTAGAAAAGCTTATAATATGTGTTTGTGTTTTATTTTAAACAATGACTATTTATAATTTTAAATTGGAAACAGATACCACTGGAAAAAAAAGCATTCACTAGTTATTTTTGTTTTCAAATGATTCTATTGTCCTGTTAAAATGTTCAATGTTTCATAATTCATAAATCCTTACGAAATAGTCGGTTTCCTCTGTGAATACGAGTGTAAATAGCACAATTCCCTGGTCTACTTCAGACGGATATATGTCCATCAGTTTGTGTTCAAAAGTCCAAACACTACCAGTCTGTAAATTATTTCTAATAGTTCAACATTACTAAGAATAAAACACCTTTTATTGGTGAAAGGCAAGAACATTTGTGGAATTAATAATGAATACTGTTTTGGGACAGTTATGTTCAGACGAACGAGTAACCGAGTGTCCAAACTATCAGTGATTCGTGGACGTTTTGTCTGTGTGTTGTGTGATGGCTTACGGCAATTCGTATCTTTCTCTCAAATAACAGAAGATAATTAAAAAAAAATGTTGTAATTTCTTTACAACTCATACCCATACTACAAAGCGATCATTATTAGTTGTCGTTTTAAAAATGTCGTAGTAGAAAAACGAATAGTAACGTCTAAAGTTGTCTGTTGTTTTCATATTACACTACTAAGTTGTACACTCGACATACACAACATATTTCTTTAACGTTGGGTAACGCATGTCGTTAATGACACAACAAATAATCTTAATACTTATATAAGTCATTTTTTTATATTACATTGTGATTGGCTGTCAGAACACATCGCCAAATAAATTTGTTTCAAATATGATATGCAAAAATATTCCTGATGCGAACATAAACGCGGTGGTCCTTAGCGCCACTTTTTAATTATTATTATACATAAAAAATATATTACTTGACGCAATAATAAATTACGCGCCCAGGGGTTTCGCTGTTGTGTTGCAGAAAGCAAAAAACACCACTTATTGAATATCATACAAAATATTTCCAAATATCAATTCCTAACGGGTTCATATAAAGGCCTCATACGTTACAGAAACATTCCCGGAAACAATATTCGCTTATTAACTTTCATTAGTTTGACATTTAGGAAACATAACTCAAGAAACATAACGTCGATTTTAAGTGGTGCTTAAGTGTTTCAACAGTCCAATAAATATAAAATTAACAAAATTTAAAAAAGGAAATACGCAAAAAAGTTAAACCGACCGCATATGTAACGTTCATTGTTTGTTTTCCTTTGTATTCTGAAATATTCCAAATGTGAACGTTTCTAAAGATTAAACAGTTCTTCATGATGTTTACGCAAAGGTTAAGTTACTTATAGGGACTTGTTCACAGATTTTGGCAAGTTATGCAATTTTCTTTAATGCTTAAAATTGATAAATGTAAACATCGGAACTTAATAGCTTCAGTATAAAACAAGAATAAAATTTTAAAAGAAAACATAATCCACACCGGGGCTCGAACCACTGAGTAAAAGTCAAACGCTTAAACCACTCGGCCAACCGTGCTGATGTAGTCAGAAGGGTAGTTAATACTTTATATAAACAATCCTCGTAACGTAACACAATATAACGATTACAACAGAACTCTCCAAATTATTCATTCGTTTCGCGTTTGTAACGCTTTATAATTTTGAGGATTTTAAATCGTCAAAAGATGCATATAATTGATTTTTTAGAGCATTGCTTATGCTCAGTATTTCTGTTTTCTCGCAAATATCATAACTGCAACGAAAAATTGAAAATCCGAAACATTTTTTTTTTTTTTTTCAATTTACAAAAACGTGAAGCCCTTCAATACATACACAGATAGCTTCAATACAATATATCATTTACATATAATCGGCTGGTTGGGATAGCTCAATGTAAATTACGTTTTGAAATATGCTTACTTTTAATTTGATGAAATTCAAATGTCAGAGTTAGAAATCCGACAACGATTCTAACCGCATGTGCGTCACGTGCAAAGCTGCGCATTGTGGACACGCATGACGTCACCGCTTACGTGGGTGGTGTCTTGGTTACGGCGGAGTCACGTGACTAAACATTTCTGAAAAAAAAGAAACATAGAACAGTGAAGAAAAACAAGGGTTCTCGATCTACATATTGAAAATATACGGACAGTTGAACATAAACACCAAAGAAAATCTTTTCGCTATTACTGAATCATTTTAATGACTAAACACAACATATGTAATAATTTAGAATATCTTAACGTATGACGATGCTGTTCAAAAAGCTATTTTAAAACCTCATAACATCATTTACTTAAATATATGTTTCGCGTTCTAAGAAAACTGGGCATAATGCTTGTGCGTAAATTGTCATCAATTTCCGCTTTTATGGATTTTTTCGTTTAAATGATGTCTCTTCTTAGCGAAAATCCAGTTGAGGAGTAAAGTGTCGTCCCTGATTCGCCTGTGCGGACTGCACAGGCTAATCTGGGATGACACTTTACGCACATGCATTTTGTCCAGTTTTCTCAGAACACGACTCATGTTTTAAACGTAATCGCGTTATGATTTACGAGAGGTCGAATACTGCAAATCAACAATAAAGTATGAAGTCACAGGATACTATACGACTCGTTTTATGGAAAATAAAACATGTTAACACCGTTGAACATTTTAGCCTCGCTCTGGAAAAAGGGGGTTTAATGCATGTGCGTTAAGTGTCGTCCAAGATAAGCCTATGCAGTCCGCACAGGCTAATCCGGGACGACTCTTTCCGCTTTTATTGTATTTTTCGTTTAAAGGAAGACTTTTTTGACGAAAATCCAGTTTACGCGGAACGTGTCGTTCCCTTATTAGCCTGTGCGGACTACACATGCTAATCTGGGACGACACTTAACGCACATGCATTTAACCCCCTTTTCACAGAGCGCGGCCCATATCATTTCTTTTGCAAGCTGTTGGTGGCGTGATATTGCTATGTTAACGTTACCAATAGCAATAAAAACCAATGGCTATTAAAATCTTTATTCGCTACTTAACCTTCAAAATGATGTTTTCATTTGTTTTGTTTTGTTTTTCTGCATAATATATAAATTATAGATGAGAACAGATAAACATACTTATCACCACATTTACTACCAACACATGATAGGAGAAAGCTTCTTTTTCACAATAATCATATAAATCATGAGTGTGTATGGTTTTTGAAATTATACAAGTATTTCATTACTTCGTTTCGTGTATTGCTATAATATGCCCATTTGCACAATATGTGAATAGAATGAGCAAATAACAGTTTATAGAACAGAATAACAAACAAAATGTTCCATGATAGCAGCATTTAATCAATCGTTTCTTTTTAGTTTATTTTATGGTAACATCTGTTTCGAAAATACTTCCCGTGTCGCAGTGTTTTGTTTCGTTTTTTAAGTACACACTTCATGTGAATTTTATTTTATTGTAACAGCTGTTTGGAATATATTGCACGTGTCGCTATGTTATTGTTTTATTTCTCGTTGAAATGTATATGTTAAAGAGTGTCAAACTGTGAAAAACAATCGTAAGTTACATCTTATATAAAAAAATTGTGTTAAAATTTGACACCGGTATTATAAGGCCGCTCACAGCTAAGTCCACTAAAAGACGCATTGATTCACGTAATGCTATTATTAGATGCAATTAAAACTGTGTGATTTCAACAAAAGTACACCAATAACATAAATTAAACTCATCGTATAATGCGTCATTGCGGATTAATCATTCTGCTTAAAAAGCTCCAGTTTAAAGGGACTTGTTTACAGTTTAGTAACATTATTATTTTCATAGATTCAAACAAGAATGTATACATTATGTTTACACAAGTGAAATAATACTTCTGACTTAAAAGAATGTTAACAGCATTGGTTCATTAATGTGTTTTTGACTTTCAAAATCGGAAAAAATAATAAAGCGTTTGTAAGGATTTTTCTCGATGATTCTCGGGTGGCGCAAAGGTAGCGCACTGGCTTTTGCTTCCATAGGACCCGGGTTCGAATCCTGGGAGGAGGCAATATTTTGTATTGAACCTTTTGTTCTTGCTGTTGTTATAAGTTAAAACTATTCAAAACAGTATTGAATTATTAGCAAACATATTACATGATTTTTTTACACAAATAAGAAAATCTGTGAAAAAACCTTTTAAATCAACCTTCAAAGCATTGCTAAAACGATTATGTAATTTGTCATATACACACACTAAATAAAATAGTTATTATAATTGCGTTATAGATGCAAATCTTAGCAATATTATACCAAATGCAGCTAAAGTTTGAAAAAACATTTTGGAAGATTATTATTTTAGTTCTCCTATCTAAAGAAATTATTGTGTAAGTTTTAACCCTGCAATTTCCACCTTGTCCGTATTTGCTTTGTGTTATTCGCTGTGGAAAGTCTGTAATTGTATTTCAATGGCGATGCTTCAATGGTTTCTGGCAATTATATTATTCTAATTATATACTTTACAGCTTATGGATAAAGCCGATGGAGTTGAAATGCCATCACAATGTGTTTTATGATCTGATGGCGTGTGCGAAGGTCACAACTTCATTCAAAACTAACCAGATACTTGAATAATTTAATGAAATTGAGATGATAGCAATCTTGTCGTTTACGTTAGTTCCAAAGATTTCCCACACTTTATCCATATCTGTTTTCAGCCTTCATTCGAACTGCTGCTGGGTGGTTAATGCATATATAAATACTGTGAACGTGTTTCTTTTAAACTGTTTTTCAATGAAGATATACATAAGTAACACGTGCCTATCTATTCGAACTCATATTTTAATAAGATTGTAACAATTAGTAAATAAAATAAATACATTTGTTCTGATATAACTATAGCGTTGAAAATAAGTATGCATTTACCTCAAATATAGAATTAACATAAACGTATTATTGAACGTGACAGATAGACAAACAAGTAAACGAATTTAAAAAGTATAATATGAATCATCCGATATTTAAGTAGAACTATTGGTTAACCCTTTGCATGCTGGGAAATTTGTCGTCTGCTAAAATGTTGTCTGCTGAATTTCTAAAATTAGCATTTTCTTAGATTTTTTTTCAAAGAATACTATCAGAATAGCAAACAGTTTGAATCCCGATGAGACGCCACGTTGTGTGGCGTCTTATCTGGATCCAAACTGTTTGCAAAGGCCTTCCAAATTCGGTTCAATCACTGAAAGAGTTAAATACAACCTAGTTACGCCATGACAACTTTGAGTAGACAGGGTTTTAATACCCACTTTATTTTAAGATTGAACTTTGGTTAAACAGAATTCTCATATCGGCATCAATATCCATCATTAAATCAGTGAAACTCAACATATATGATCAATGTGTTATTCTCTTTAAGGAAAAACGGTCCCATTATATGTATTGGCATATCTTCTTATATTTTATATTCCATTATTAATCATTTAATTTCAGATATTATAAATCAATTATCGCTTTGATGTATTTGGCATTGATTAGCAATTTTGTTCATTTAACGTACGTTAGAAATACGCAGGTCAATACAAAATAATACACATTTGTTGTGGTGTTATCTTTATAAACAACAAATCGAATATACAATATTATAAATCTATTCACTAATTCAGCGGCTTTTTAGGCCCTGTTATTTTCATATATCTAGAGTTTTTCTTAGATTATTTTTCAAGCACAAACGTTAACGGAAATCTAGTTTTGTAATTACATTTATATATTGTATACAACAGAGCATAAACATAATCAAGTATCGCAAAAACAATTTGTACAAGAAACGAAGCCGCTCAAAAATTAATTTACATTCGATGAACCATTTTGTTGGAAAAGAACTAATTTAAACCTGTGGCCTTATTCGATATGACTCGTGTCACAATAATGGCGGTGTACGTACATTTGTATCTAAACTATCGTGTTACGTAAACTCTTCAAAAATAACAAAACGATACACAGTCGAGGTATTGCGACGCAGGTTTAGCGAATCTATTAATATTGTTATCAACCACTCCACAGATAAGCGAACGAGCATGACATCGATTAGCGATGCATTTACCCGCATGTCATGGCAGTCGAACCCAGTTTGTGGACTTCAAAGCAAGCACAAGCATAATCCATAATGGACAGTCAGGAAATACGTAATTGTGTTTATCAAATTTAAACACAATTTAACTCTTAATTGGCACAGTATCGTTTAACTATGCCGTATTATTTATGATATTTTCAAACCTATTTGTTGATTAATTTACTTTGATACTATATATATAAACTGTAAAATTGTAATATTGAAATCTATTTGAAAATGTATATGTTCATAAACTGTTAACAGAATATTTGTAATGATACAACAACCAGTAATGTCATTCGTGGCATGCAGCGTGTACGTTTACATCTATATGCGTTAGTAAAAAACCTGCATCACGTTATTAAAGCCCCATTTCTACTCAAAATCAACGGAAATTTCGTACAATATTTCGTAAAATAAAGTAAAAAAATAAACAATCAGTGTACCATATAGCAATTGGCGAAATTTTAACTCCAGATGTGGTCTGGTAACATAGATGTTTTTAGATATAAAATGCACGTTTTTATGTTTTGTGACACAATTAATTCAATTTTAATTTCCCGAAAATATATCTATTCATACGGCACAAGAACACTAAAATGGTACCATGTAAGTGTTCATGTGTCGTATGAATAGATATCAGTGCGGGAAATTAAAATGGAATTTTTTGTGACACGAAAAAATAAAAACGTGCATTTTATATCTACAAACATCGATGTTGCCAGATCACATCTGGTTTGAAATTGTGGCTATTGCTATAAAGAACATTGATATTTTTTATTGGTTAACTTTATTTTACGAAATACTTAACGAAATTTTCGTTGATTTTTGAGTATGAATGGGGCTTTAAACTACTAGTAATTAAAATCGTAAATTAGGTGACCTGCATGGGCATACATGCATGTGTTGACAGGAACAATGCACATCGGAAATAAATATTCTATGCAATAAATGAGGGGACTAACACTCGAGGTGTTCCAGACCATGTTTTATGGTTCTGTTCCGTGCTAAGGTGGTACACGTACAAGCGATACAAACCAAGATAATGCATAATTAATGCAATCGACAGTCATACAGTTACGTTTTACAGCTTTTATCTTGTTCGTGTGTGGGCAAGTATTTTTCCACACGAAGAAGGTGTATACTGGTTTTTTGTTAAAAAAGAATACCTCATTTATAATACAAAAAGTATGTACATATGCAATCATAACACTTATGCTGCATGTATGATACACACATTCACAGCTATATTGTGTTGGAAACGTGTTGGTAAATCGTGAGAAAGGGTTATACAGTATTGGAAACGCATAATTACAAAATCGTGGACACGAGTTGCTTATTCGTGGGAACGAAATAAAAAAAAACACATGTTGCACCGTATTTATGGTATTACTATGATTCCCAATCTGGTATCGTTAAACACTAATTTATTGGTTACTGATTTAATTAAATTAATTACGAACATACAAGTTAATTACGATGAAACAACATATATTGATAGTCAGCGATGATGTAATATTCAGGTTATTTTTTCGGTAACATTAGCGTTATAATTGTTTTTTCATAAATAAACGTTTTCTTAATCAGACAGTTTTCTTCTTAATGCAACCATCATTATTTGAAAATAATACCGTTGAAAGGAGCTGTTTGTATCTATGATGTATTTAAGATGTGCCATAACACTATCTGGTGTTTCGTATTTCACACGATATTTATGCAATACGCTATTATTTTTTGTCAATCATAAAAAAAAAACATTTCAGGTGATGACGCTCATGAAATGAACCATATGTGACCAGAATTGTACATTACTAAAAAGAAGTGAATTTCCATCAACTGATGAGGTACGGAAAATGACTACAATGTAATTAACTTGTGTAAATAAATAATGTTAAATATGTTTGCACTTTCAATTGAGGAAGAACGTTCCAGAAGTCCAGAAGTAAAAACATGTGCATAGCTATTTCTCATCACCATTTATATGTTGCCTCATTTTCCAAACAAAAGAACATTGTTCCTTTTTTGTAGAATCACTTTGCAGATTAAAAAAAAACAGCAATACATTTCACGTGGTTTAATTAATTTTCATTACCATTTTATTTGTTATATATCAAGAACAAACTTATTAATTGATAGTTTCCTTATATATTCCTTTCCTCTTTTATTATTTTGTAAAAAAAAATCCATATTCTCAGTTTGATGTTTATTCAAACGTCCAAAAATATTCGTTAAAGCTAATATTCGACATATGATTTTACTTTACCAATTTAAACTTGTTAGAAATTTATTATGTTGACGAAGTTCCAAAACAAGCATTGGCAATAGTGTGCATACAGTACCTTTATGTGTACCGTGCTGATAAAATATATTCCAGAATGTAATGACGTTAAAACACCACATGGCTTGAATGAAGATCGTTACAGAATCATGCTATTTTCTATCAAAGACCTTTTGTTCTTTGATAGTAGTGTATAATTAATTAAGATGGGGGAAGCAAGCTAAACAGATTCGTTCTAAAACCGATAGACACGCATATATATGTACATATTTTAATAAGCACAAGGAATTGTTAAAAAATGCATACCCGATATTTGAAAGTTATGTACACCCAAATATTGTTTTATCATAATACAATAAAGTAGAATTTAACAGCATTTAAGCTTTTTGGAGTACGAGTTAAACATATAATAATGATAATTTACACATTACTTTAAAACATCATAAATAGTTGCATAAACTATGTTGTGCAAAACCAATTCACAATTCGCTGCTTCAAACCCGAAACCGAACACATTTTAATGAAATAAAACAGACACAATATCATGGCTGCTTAATCAATTTCACGCACAATAGTCTGGGATTCAATAACATGAGCATTCTATTGAAATGAACATGAGCATTCTATTGAAATAATGTAATCAACAGTAATCAAATTACCAGATATGAGATTGGATACAATAGCACATGTGCGAGGAAGGATGCATTATTGTTATTCTAGACCTCTGATTGTTTATCATCATAGAATTGACAATACACACCTTGCTGAGTACAGGGGCATAGTTCTTAATGAATGAAAAATGCATGTAACTAATTGAAAATATGTTCACTTAAAAAAAATGCAAAATAACACATGTTTTGTTTTGCGCGTTTTAAATGCCATGGTGTTTCATACCGTTACAGGTGTATTTTTAAGTGTTGTACCGTTACGTTTTGTATTCAAAATATCATTTAGTTATGATCCGCTGCATATGTATTTTATATGTCATCAAGTGTTTCTGGGGTATCATTTTTCCTGTTTAATAAAGTTTTGTACCGTAACATGTAATTTTAAATGGCATTGGGTGTTGTACCGTTTCGCATGTATTTAACATGTATATAACGTAATTAAAATAATAAAGCGTGTGTAAAACTTTTCATCGATACTTTAGCAAAAACGTATGTTAGATAAAAGAAAGCGTTTGAATACCCTCTTATTTAAAAGACGGAATGGTGGAGTGGTAGCGCATTAGCGTTTGCTCCTGAATATCCCGGGGTCGAACCCAGAAGAAGGCAAAACATTTAAATAAGTCCTTTCCGAGCTTTTGGTTATTAGTTTCAAGTGATATTAGACGCATTTTTCACTGTTGAATTGAGCTGAAAAGAATTAACAGGTCAAAAAAGTTAGTTAAAATGTGGTAACTTACCAATTATCTGCAACTCATCTTGCTACCAGTTGTTTATAAAAAATATATATTATATTCGATATTTTACATGACTACCAGTCCTCTAAGCTGAGCGGAACTGTCTTTTTATTAGGATCGGAGTCAGTGTTCGTGTGTCGTATGAAAGATATCGTTGCCGTTAATTAAAATGATCCGTAAAACAAAATTGTGTCTTAGTGTCGTATGAACGAATCTGCACTAAAACTAAATTTAGATTCACATCGTACATCGAATCATTTCTTTTGTCAGTTGTCAAAACGAAAGTACAGTTGATATTCAAATGCATTAGGTTTCTCTTTCCGGGATATTGTTTTAGTATAGTGATGCTGCATTAACAAATATAAGTGTTTATAAAGTGAAAAAAAGAAGAAAAAAACACAACGGTTGCGATCGACACCTATTAACTGTTAGATGCGTCTAATATCACTTTAATCTACCAAACTTCCTTTAAGTTAGATGTGTAAGTAAATGCATTTAATTACTCTACAAAAAACGAACATCCGTTAATAAGTCCGTTTAAGACGTATTCTTTTAATAAACTTTGTTTTCTTCAGACATGTTGTCAAATACGTATACATTACGAAAAATAATAATTTATGAATACATAATTTAAACAAAAATCAGTTCATAAAGGATGGTAATTTGTCTATCCACATATAATGTTACACGAATGTTTCCTCGATTTAGCATATGCAACGATGATTTGCAGCATTACGAGCAACACGGGTGTCCTCCAGCGGTGTAAACTTTTAATTAAAAATAGTGTGCAGTATACATTTTTTTTATTTCCCTTAATGTGTAACATGTGTCATTATAAAATCCAGTGTCTATTTGTGACAGCAGAATGACGATTCGTTTTGTTAAACAATCACCAGACATGTGAAATCATATAAAACACTAGTGTGCATAAACCCCGCATTGCTATTCATGTGTACACGAAGTTTCGTGTCTTATGTACGTTTTGAGTATGTGAAGTATTTAGTGTAATTCCATTTTTAAAGACAGTCATGGGACATTTTACATCTACACAAATATTAAGTCATACATATGCATGTCAGCTCTTTTATTATGAATTTACTGTTTCGTTATATATAGGATCTGGCATGAGTTGTTATATCATACCATATTTTATTAAACGAGTTCATGAATTTTGTTAGTAAGCGAGCCTTTGGCGAGCTTTCTAACGAATTTCCTGGACGAGTTTAATAAAATATGGTATGATATGACAACGAGTGTCAGATCTTTTTATCACATGCTTTTAAATGAGCGAATTAAATAAATATTTACGCAAACATAATGATAAATCCCGAATATTGTTTACATTTCGTGACGTCATTTGACGTTGCAACGTCATTTCAGCAAAATAACAAAATGCGATTGGTCAATAAACGAAAACTAAGCCAATGAAAACGCTTAAAAAGTATATTACACATGTGTAATATAAAAATATATGTAATGGTTATATTACATGGGAAACAGGGTATGGCATGTGATAAA
>VMBQ01003144.1:4249-19244 GCA_007657795.1 Dreissena rostriformis
ACCATTGATGAAGTTCCTTGTAAGCACTATCGCATGATAGTGTATTGCAATCTCGACATCCCATTGGTGAATTTCATGTTCTCTGATCTATTAATAGCCTTAGATTATGAATGACCTGTGCGCAAGAATACACTACGTAGCACATAATGGACTATTTTACCATTCATAATATAAACATACTCAGCGCTCTGCGACATGTATAGTGAACAAATGTAGTGTGTTTTTTTACTTTTACTATATACGATCCGTTCAAAACTATTCCATTTAACACGATATTCATATTATGTGTCAATTTGTAAATGAATATAGTTCAAGAACTGAAACCGCGCCGCAAACTCCTTTTTGCGCGTATGCTCACAGGTTCGTTTGTTAAGGGTAGCTAAGACACTTCGAATCGGAATTCGTGGTCTAGTAACCTTAGTCGTTCGCAAGCGAACAACTAAAAATGATGTAAAAAAGCGACTACCACCAAGGGTCAGATCCTAAGTGGACTGGTTAACAGTGGCCTCCTGTATTTTGATAAAACAGATAATCCAGATGATAAAATAATAGGCAACATCAATATAATAAACAACTAATATTAGTAAAACCTAATAAGAACTATATTTGAGCGTTACAGAGAATTTATCATCTTTAAACCTATATATTAAATTATACACAAAAATGCTCAATATACTATCAACATCATCTTTAAAACTATATAATAGATTAAACACAAAGATGCTCAATATATTGGTTTTGGTTTATTCAAGATACATCAGACATTACAGTCCATGAGTACACATATATATTGAATATATTTATACAAACAAAATGCATGCAAGTGGTCATCAATGAATACTAGTTCATGGCATGATAGATCATATACAAACTATATTAAGTTCTATACATATATTGTTAAAGGATACATGTATTTCAACAAATTTCAACATAAAGCACTATTGGCAGCAAAGATAATATATATGCAATCGCTGCTATCTACATAAAACATAAAACACTACTACTTATTTACACATCTTCAACTGTCTTCTTTGTAAAATTAAAAAGCAGGTTTTGGCTAAGATTCTTGTTAATCCTTTATTGATAAAAAGGGATTTCAGCTTATCACTATTCGACATGTTCATAAAATTCGGAGTAGAATCAACAGCTTTTTCAATAAGATTACATCTGATATCATTATACAAGCTACATTCTAATAATACATGACATTCATTTTCAATTGTATTATCTCTACACAATGGACAGAAGCGTCTGTCAGCCGGCAGTTCTTAATACCTTCCTGTCTCGAGGCGAATCGGAGCAACGCCACACCTAAATTTACACAGGGCCGATCTATGACTCTTAGGGATTATTAGCTTGCAATAATTCTCAACACCAAAGTTCTGCTTAAATGAACAGTAGCTTCTAAGTTTATTTCCACCTCTACCTGATACACCATTACTAGAGTTAATTCCATGTAGCCAATCTACTTTATATTCATTTAACATGAACTGTTCAATATCCTTAACAATAACACCTTTGGATATAGGTTTAGAAACATCGTAATGATGTCTTAGATTGCAATGAGATAGATGCTTTCGCACAAAGAAAACCCAATTTCTACATCTTTCTGATTTGGTGCTAGCCCAGAGTGCTATGCGCTTGTTTAATCTAGTGGATTTGGTAGTGGATAGACGGGCCCAGTAATTTGCCACCACTTTCCAT
The DNA here is from genome assembly GCA_007657795.1 of Dreissena rostriformis. Classification (NCBI taxonomy): domain Eukaryota; kingdom Metazoa; phylum Mollusca; class Bivalvia; order Myida; family Dreissenidae; genus Dreissena; species Dreissena rostriformis. Next base: position 5,954 of record VMBQ01003144.1, read on the forward strand.
TGGCGGATAGGGACTGGAGTCCAACCCATTTCTCCAGAGACACCAAGATTTGGGGTGTATTTACCCACTCCTAGGTAAAACAGCATTGCTCTGTTCTGGACAGCTGTTACACATGGAAAGGATTTATGCCCCCAAATAGCAGCCCCGTAAGCAATGACTGGCCAAACAACTGAGTCTTAAAGCTTCGTGAAGACATCATATGGTACACCACCAATCAATTGAACTTTGGCAATAAGTAAACCTAAAGCTCTACTAGCACTGAGCTACCATCCTAGCAGTTACATCAAGATCCAAAATCTCGTTCAAAACTAAACCTAGATATTTATACTGATTTGCATATTCTATCACTTGTGAACACAACATTAGATCTCGGCATTGATTTTGTACGAAAGTGAACAATATTGCTTTTTCCAACATTAATATCCATGCTATGTGTAATACACCATAATTTAATACATTTAATAGAGTTTGAATGTTTTGCTCACTATCAGCCAGAAGTACAATATCGTCAGCATATAATAAAACACATACAATCTCATCATCAATTTTAACACCAATATCTAACAATTTCAAATACAAGTAACAATGCTAAATCATTTATAAATATATTGAACAGAATAGGCGATAAAATACACCCCTGTTTTAAACCACAATTTACTTCAAAACAATCCGTTCTATGCGAATTAACTTTAACACAGGAAGATACAGAATTATATATAGATTTGATTGCATGTAGCATTTTTCCTGACACACCATTACTTAGTAATCTATTCCAAAGTTTTGTTCTATCTATTGAATCGTACGCCTTTCTGAAGTAAAAGATAGTACATGTTGCTAATTTATGCTGTTTACGGGTTTCTATAATACTTGTTAGAGAAGATATGGAACAACAGTACTAAGTTTTTTTATGAAGCCATTCTGTTCATCTACTAGAATACTATTTCTTTCAATATAAGTGCTCAACCAATCATCCAGTATTCTACAGTAGACCTTGTAGATTGCAGACGCAAGGGCAATTCCTCGATATGACAACGGGTCTCTAGGGTCTAGTGTAGGAGACTTGGGGATAGGATTGATGATACATTTACTCCAAACTGATGGTTCAATTCCATTATCAAAACACAAATTGAACAACACATGTAAAAAATAAATGGCTGTATCATTCAAAAGTACTTCAGCGAGTTTCTCATCCAACCCATAAGCTTTACCACGTTTAGCTTTCCATATTGCTTTTTTAACTTCTACAATACTTATATCATTATCAAAAGAGGCATTACTTTCAGTACCAAGATTAACATTATCGCTATCAACATCAGAAAAGTCATGTACATTTGTAGTATTAACGAGTGAGCTAAAATCATGCTTCCATTTATTCAACACATCTAAAATTGATGAAGAGACTGTTCCATTGTCCAAAATAACTTGCTCTGGGATCAGCTTTTTCTTGGAGTTTTTTACACGAATTTTTCCGACAGACTTCCAAAAGTAATTTTGATCAATTTCACAGTCCTCCAACAATTTAATCTGTAAATTAAACCAATATGTACGTTTAGATTTCTGTACCTCACGGTCAAAGTGCTTGCGTAACTTAACATAATCAGCTTTAAAAATATGTTTAAGACTACGAATTGTACAACTTAACCATTTCTTTTCAGCAGTACATGATTTAGACCACAGATCTGTAAGTAAAACACTCCACCAAGGTTTACCTTGCCTATGTTTCCTAAACTTGCTAGACATTTTATATAAAATAGTTTTATGAGGAACACTCTTATACATATTATTTCTAACAATATCACACCAATCTTGGTAAACATTATCAATGTTGTTGCTATTTACCTCGTTTTTTTTTCCAATTTATGTATTAAAATATTTATATCTTCTAAAACAGACTGATCATTTAAAAACTCATTTGGTATATTCTCAAGATCAAACTTAACATGACTAGAAACATTATTTGTATCAAGACTTCCTTCGTACTCTAAGTTAGTAACAATATTCCAAGACAGCAGCGAGTGGTCTGGTATGCCAACAGGGGTAATGTTTACAGTACTATCAAGTGCAGTAATCAGATCTGATGCGAGAGTGACTGTAAAGTCTGTAACAATACTCAGATGCTCATGGGAAGTAATACAATAATCCACTATAGATGCTCCATTTACAGAAACTGGTGTATAATTATTCTCCCCATTACTACGGCCATTGAGCATACACATATTCGTATTTATAAAAAAAATAAATCTACAAAAAGCTCTCCATATTTGTTTAAGGCATAATCAACAATATTACGTTGTGGTATATCATCCACACCTGAAATAAAATCCTCTAGTTCCCCGCATCGACTATTGAACTTCCCGCAAATATATTGAACCCATAGTCTGGTACTTATACACCCCAGTCAACATTTGATCATAAAAAGAATTGACATCAAAGGGACGAGATGAGTTTTCAGGTGGTAAATAACAGACACACGGTATTAATGTGTACTCTGAATATTTATGATGTAATTTAATCCATAAAATCCCCTCATGACTATCATCTTAAACAGATACATGATAAAAATCTAATAAATCCTTTTTAATTAAAAACCCGACTCCACCAGAGCCTTTTCTGGCATTTTTATGAACATGGATGATATAAAACCATACGTTTTATCGCAACGTCGTTGTAAATATAAATGATAAAACATAAATACTACGCGGTGCAAAAAAGTAATGCAATTTCATAAAGAATGATAGAGATTTCATAGAGAATGATAGAGATTTCATAGAGAATGATATAGATTTCATAGAGAATGATAGAGATTGCATAGAGAATGATAGAGATTTCATAGAGAATGATAGAGATTTAGACGCTCATTGTAGGACAGCATGTTGACTGTGTAAACGACTAGCTAACTAGACATGTTCCTCCCAAGGTTGACGTAAAACTGTAAATATTCAGTTTATTATTAACTGAGTTTTGTTTTATCAGCGGAACATCTCGCATTTATAAGCTCAGAACACAAAAAAGTGCTATTAATCACACGCCATGATTGAATGTTAATGTTTGNCTCTAGTTCCCCGCATCGACTATTGAACTTCCCGCAAATATATATTGAACCCATATTCTGGTACTTATACACCCCAGTCAACAATTGATCATAAAAAGAATTGACATCAAAGGGACGAGACGAGTTTTCAGGTGGTAAATAACAGACACACGGTATTAATGTATACTCTGAATATTTATGTTGTAATTTAATCGATAAAATCCCCTCATGACTATCATCTTAAACAGATACATTATAAAAATCTAATAAATCCTTTTTAAGTCAAAACCCGACTCCACCAGAGCCTGGCATTTTTATGAACATGGATGATATAAAACCATACGTTTTATCGCAACGTCGTTGTAATTATAAATTATAAAACATAAATACTACGCGGTGCAAAAAAGTAATGCAATTTCATAGAGAATGATAGAGATTTCATAGAGAATGATAGAGATTTAGGCGCTCATTGTAGGACAGCATGTTGACTGTGTAAACGACTAGCTAACTAGACATGTTCCTCACAAGGTTGACGTAAAACTGTAAATATTCAATTTATTATTAACTGAGTTTTGTTTTATCAGCGGAACATTTCGCATTTATAAGCTCAGAACACAAAAAAGTGCTATCAATCACACGCCATGATTGAATGTTAATGTTTGTTTTACTCTATTAAACTTGCATCTGATGGTTGACCTTCTTTTGTGAAGCTTTGCATTAAATTGAATTAAATTTACTGAAGTTCCTCGGATGTGTCGTCTATTTCATTACTTATATTAATTGGAATTTTATTACGTCAAATAGGCTTGATGGGGTTTGATTACAATCATTTGTATCGTAATTCCAGTTCAGTATAAATGTAAACCAGTCTAAATATACGCTCGAAACGCTTTCAATTGACCGTTCCAAACACTAGTACATTTAACCCATTTATGCCTAATGGACTGCCCCATCCTTCTAAATTGGATTAATTTATTTAAAAAATTAGGGATGTCTAGTATATTTATTTCTATATTTAGAATATTTNATCTGATGGTTGACCTTCTTTTGTGAAGCTTTGCATTAAATTAAATTAAATTTACTGAAGTTCCTCGGATGTGTCGTCTATTTCGTTACTTATATTAATTGGAATTTTGTTACGTCAAATAGGTTTGATGGGGTTTGATTACAATCATTTGTATCGTAATTCCAGTTCAGTATAAAGGCAAACCAGTCTAAATATACGCTCGAAACGCTTTCAATTGACCGTTTCAAACACTAGTACATTTAACCCATTTATGCCTAAAGAACTCCCCCATCCTTCTAAATTGGATTAATTTATTTTAAAAAATAGGGATGTCTAGTTTATTCATTTCTATATTTAGATTATTTCTTACAGAAATTTCTTTAAGCAAACAGCGCAGACCCTGATGAGACGCCGCATCATGCGGCGTCTCATCTGGGTCTACGCTGTTTGCCAAGGCCTTGTTTTCTAGACACAAGGCATAAATGGGGTAATCCATATTTTTATCACGTTTATCTTCGCTTTATGCTGTGACATGCGGATATTATTGTGCACTTTTGACAATGGATCTCGTCAGTATAAAAAGGGTCCGGGGCTATTGGGGCGTTTTTCCTAATATGTATTGGCTTTCAGATGTTATTTGAACTGACCCTTTCTTGTGTTGCATGCTATATTGAATAGAAAGCAAGATTTTGTTCCCATCAGATTAGATGGCTTATTTCCATTTCCCGGTCGTTGTGACAAATTACACCTGCTTTCTATAGATGTATGTATTGCAAAGTTAGTAAAATTCCAGTTGATATATACATATTCAAACCTGAACCACAAACACTAGGCCCTATGTTTCATTTAACAAACACCACTAGATTTACAGCTACAATGCGGATATGGATTGCCTATAGTTGGTGCATGCATATATAAATGTGAAAATATCAAATTAAATTGCAAACCAGATTGTTAATGTTTATTGAGCAGCAACGAATGTTTAAAATAAGTGGAATTTACGTTCAATGGTGTTTTTTTTCACTTTTTATACGCGTTGGTAATCAAACGTCAGCATACGATTTTTTTAATAACAACAACAGCATGTATTAGCATCTTGCTATAATTATGTTATGCCCGTGTTGACTAAATGCATTTATTTACAAATTCGCGTACGATACCGTTGTGAGAAAACAACTAACACAAATGGTTCCATCTGGAAGCTAAAATGAAAACTTGTTGTTTGATGTAGCTACGACAGTGTCTTTAACCTTGTTAGACAATTTGCATTTCTTTACAATTACCATTTTGTAAGGTACTTTTTTATAGATAGAAAGTTATAAAATACATATCCAGGCGATAGTGCTGAAATGTTTCCCTACTTAGGTAGATAATCTTCTTTACCCTTTCAAAATTTGGTACAACTAATTATGTCTAAAACACGCGATAATTTCACACAAAGGGGCGCAACTTCTGCCATAATATACAATTTCCGTTATACGCCGTAAATTTCCGAAGTCGCCCATAGCATTTCGGACCGACTGCCAATTGACAACATTGTATCATGCATGATTGTATGTTGCTTTGTGCATGGATGAAACTCACATATTGCCATCGCGTTAATTTATTCAACGCATCAATGTTTGATCCAATTATTCACTGCGCCTACTGCATCAGTCTCTCTGCACAAACCAACATACACATACCCACCCCAGCATGCAATTTACCATCGTCGGATACCCACGTTCGACCCATTCCGCTACTCTCCATTTATCTAATAATGAATTAGTCGTGGGTTTCCGACGATGGCAATTTACGAACAACAATGTTTCATCTGTACACATGGTACCATTAAGCCGAATCAAAAAAGACATTCGTCGAGCAAGAAAAGGTGTCTACATAAAAATTGAAAGTACCATCAAGAATTATGACACAGTTATAAAGAAGGTTGTAATGTTTACATAAATACCGTTCCATAATTAAGCAATATAGAATTGTCATTACGCAATATGCAATTGTCATTTGGCAACAAAAATGGCCTGGCGGGCATTCCCTTCCATAAGGACCGGAAGTTTTTAAAATACACGGAGAATTCTACAGGGTGATGAAGTTGTCTCTGGGTTTTTTCAATGTATTACGCATTTGTTTAAATATCTCGCAATGTAGTGCGATAAAGCGAATATTAATTCATCCATAAATGTAATGAAACATACACTCACAACACAAAGGAAAATTATACATGTATATAAAATGTAAATCATATGGTGATAATATTGTGATTTTGTTTTTAAGAAGCCATTGTTTTTGTGAATGCAGAAACGTGTATATGTTGATTTTTTTGGATGGGAATCTGCTCGTCAACGTGCACAAACTATCATTTTGCTAGTTAAAACTCGACCTTCTCACAACTGACAAAGGTCTTGTCACTTCCTGTTACGTACTATTGTGCATGTGTGACCGCTTGAGATCAGTACATGACATCTACGTAACGCATGACACTATATCTACCCTACTCTAAGAATAAGTCGAAACGCACCACGGACAAAAGAACTAACAACATGATGTAACTGTTTTGTATGTATACAATATCTTTTTGCAATTTCGCGAGTTAATAGGACAGTCATATATCGACACGACCATGTTTTTATCATATTTATATTAGAAACATTTAAATAATCATAGGATTCAAACTGACATTTCCAAATGAAATTCTTCAAAAAAAAAACTACAACACTGTCAATAGTGGTACATTATATTATTGATTTTTGCTGTACACGTCAGTTTAGCCGTCTTGCATCCAAGTTTTGTATTATTTTAAATCATGTCATGAAATTTTTCGACATTCTGTGTTTCAGACATGTGACACGGACTCATTGTACAACTCGGTTAAAGACGTGATCACGAATGATTTCAATGATTTTATTATGTTTTCAATCATACACTGTGCCATTTATCTGTAGGTTACGACTTGTATGTCAATTGCATTCCTCTTTACTGCTTTCTTTTGACTTTCCCGCCGTCGTAAAGTTCACAAATGTCATGACAGACTTCCATTTTTTTCATACCACAATGTCTGCTTACCTCCTGTTATTTGCAACATCCGTATATACAGTGACACTTTTAAAAAGCTAATACGCCAATACAAATTCAATCGATCAATTTAATGTAATGCATTTGTTTTCTCTGGAGTACTTAAGCTTGTTTACACTTTTTTTTTATACGAACATAAAATTGAAATGGCGACAACATAAAATTGGCGTCGTTTGAACTCTTTTTTGAGTTGCTATTCACGGCCGTTAATCACGGGCGCCACCTCTTCTTTTTTTACTTTAAACATATTTGTTTTCCAAATAATGACATTGTACAAATATATACATTGGTCCATACATACATAATGGGAAAATGGTTAGACCTGAAGTTCCTCACCATTATCGAGGGTATTTCCCTTGCGATAGTTTTAACATGTTGTGATGGTGACAGACTTTCATAAAATATTAATGACGTCATTTACACAGTATACAATTGAGAACATAAAAAGCAATAATTTTTTAGATGCATTAGTAAACGAGCCAATGCTACTTCCAAGGCGGCGCTGAGGACAATATGTTTGAAATACACGGATAATAATTCTACAGGGTGAGTAGGTTTAATATGTTTTTCAACAAATTTTGAATTATTCTATAAATAGGACAATGTTGTGCGATTCGATGAAGATTGATTAATCCACAAATGTACGACAACATTCAATCACAACCCATTTGGAAACGTGAGGACCTTTTTAAGTTGTGACTTGGTGAAGTTTTTAAAAACAAATGATTTTTGCCTGTGTGACGAGCATATTTCCACCCAATGAAATCGCTTACGATATCAAACGATTGCTTTAAACATATGCAAGTTGCCACCTTGAAAAAAAAACATTGGCCTCTTGATATTATGTTGGTTTCGTTTTACATTGAATTGGATTCAGAAATTATTATGTTGTATCTTTGGTTGCAAATTATTGAACATACAAACATTCAGGTCGATGAGGCATTGCACAACTGCGGTACGTAAAGGCCGAATACATGCGCATTGTTTGAAGTTTATTATTTCCATACGAGCCTTAAGATGCATTATGTGAAGACCCGGAGTGTGTCCCAGAGCTTCTACCTAACGAAAATTGTGACGAATTTTAAAACTAAAACTGCAATTTCCAGCTTTTTAATTATTTAACTGAAACATATTCAATGTATATGTGGTCTAATGCTGTGTGTGTGGGGGGGGGGGGGCGAAGTACCCGGAGGAAATCCCACCTGTCCGCTTTGGTGACGACCAACTATACTGACATTTGTCGGGATTGGGGAATCAAAATACATGGTTTTCCTTGATACATCGATTTTAGAAATGAGCCGCGATCTGTGAAAAAGGGGTATTAATGCATGTGCGTAAAGTGTCGTCCCAGATTAGCCTGTGCAATCCGCACAGACAAATCATGGACGACATTTTCCGCTTTTATGATATTTTTCGTTTAAAGGAAGTCTTTTCTTAGGGATAATTCAGTTAAGGCGGAAAGTGCGTCCCTGATAAGTCTGTGCGGACTGCACAGGCTCATTTGGGACGACACTTTACGCACCTGCATTAAGTCCCCTTTTTTCCGTACCGCGGCTCAAATGCAAGTCTTCTTCCTGCTATGGTTATGATTACACGTCACGTAGACGTGTACCAATTAACGTTTACTACCACTTGGACTGGCTGTACTTAATTACCAGTAGTATTGTACCTCAAGGATTGACTTAGCCAATTATGGTTTATATATGACCCGTAGTATTGTCCCTCAAGGATTGACTTAGCCAATTATGGTTTATATATGAGCCTCGCTCTGGGTTAAGTGCATGTCCGTAAAGTGTCGTCCCAGATTAGCCTGTGCAGTTCGCACAGGCTTATAAGGGACGACACTTTCCGCCTAATTTAGATTGTTGCTAGGAAGATACTTTATGTAAACGAAAAACATCATAAGAGTGGAAAGTGTCGTCCCTTATTAGCCTGTGCAATCGACACTTTACGCACTAGGCCGGCTTTTGGCCTGATGCGCGGGCCCCACAAGTTTCACTGCCTATGGGCCTCCAAGAGCTTAATCCGGCACTGATCGACCCATTTCAAGTCTTCGCCCTATGCTCTGAATCAGTCATATCTCTGCGCGGAGGTTGGGAAAAATTAACGTAACAATTTTTCTTTCATGCGATAATTGAATCTTGTTGTTATTTTTTACTTTGGGTTAAAAACACACGGTGTCGAGGTAAAATACTTCAGAAACAACATGCCCGGCAGAATGTCAGGACGAGTGTCGTGTGGTCGCGATTTTAATTGCGTTCCAGACTGTAGCAGAGCGCTAGATACAGCTTGCAAAGCTGGGTAAATTGGTTTAAGTCAACTATTTCTTAGAGTTATATATACTGTTGATGACTATAATAGAACCCTGCATATAGTCCCCGTGCAATAAGTCCTACCCACACTGGGTTACAAATTTAATGTTTCCTGCTCATCTGTTAAGTCGCGGTATTTCATAGTGCAATATTAAATCAAATCGATAATGGAACCTATTGCATTCAACCCTTTCAATGAAGTCTTGTTGCAGTAAACCACAATACAAATTTAACTGTTGGTTTTTAATTGGCGGATGATTAAATTTGATAACAAGCCAGATACAAAAAATGTTTGCATAAACCCAATCAGCTAATGATGCAGACCTTTACTCCTATTTAAATCAGGTTTGACTACGTGTGCCTGCCCATTGTGAACCCTCGGTTCCGACGTGAGAAGATACAGGGCCCAGCTTGTTCACGCCCTGGTGCCCTCACACGGTCGGACCTGTGCATGACCAGCAGTGGTGCGAGCATTTTCATGTTTCCTTGTGATATTAAATGTGTAGTGTTCTGAAAAAACTGGGCAAAATGCATGTGCATAAAGTGTTGTCCCAGATTAGCCTGTGCAGTCTGCACAGGCTAATCAGGGACGATACTTTCCACCTGAACTTGATTTTCGCTAAGAAGAGACATTATTTAAACGAAAAATTCCACAAAAGTGGAAATTGTCGTCCCTGATTAGCCTGTGCAGACTGCACAGGCTAATCTGGGTTGACAATTAACGCACAAGCATTATGCCCAGTTTTCTCAGAACACAACAAAAATTTGACCTTTATAAGTATTCTTAGGTTTTGGAGTTCACCATTTTGTTTGAAGTATTATTTCTATGTACATTTATAGGACATTAGGCATGATTTAATAAAAACAAGTACAATAGTTTTTGAAGTCTGGCAGGTTACATGTTATAAACCAGTGGAGTGATCAAATTTGAGCCTAACTTTAGGAAAACAGGGCTTTATGCATCATGCATGTGTCGTCCCAAATAAGCCTGTGCATTCTGGACAGGCTACTCTGGGACACATCCCCATTTTTTGTGGTATTTTTCGTTTAATGGCAATAATCAAGTTAAGGCAAAAATTGTCAGAACAGGCTAATCTGGGACAACACTTTATGTACATGCATTTAGCCGTGTTTAAGCTCAAGCTATGCAAAAGTTTTTAAACATACTTTGTCAAATTTCGGTTTTGTATGGGCCGGCATTTAATATTAGCTTTTTTCTCAAGTTATAAAGGTAGAATTCAGGCTTTTTGGTGTGAGAGCAAATATTGAACTAGGGTCGCTAAAATGTCATGAACAGAATGTGTTTGTGTATTTGCAGACTGGGGCAGTCTTGTTGTTGGGAAGACGTCACCGTGGTTAGAGCTGGACTCAAAAGTGGAGCACATACGCAAAAACTCAGAATTGGTATGCTCCAAAACAGTTTCACTTTTGTCTGATTGCTTGCTATTACACATGTACATAAATTGCTTTTATGGAAACCATTGTTCAAAACTAGAACAAATTTGTAAAATATGTCAGTTTTTTGTCACTTAAGTACGCTGTCAAAAGTAACAATACAAGCCTTGTTCTTGGAAATGTAAATGTATGGGCTAAATGTATGTAAAGTGTTGTCCAAGATTAGCCTGTGCAGTCTGGACAGCCTAATCAGGGACTACACTTAACGCCTAAACTGGATTTTTGTTAAACAAAAATTCCAATAAAGCGGAAAGTGTAAATATAATGTTGGAAGCACTTATATCTCAATTTTAACAATAGCAATAACCCAATTTTAGTCGATACAAAGTGATTTTTTTCAAACTTAAGGGCTCTGGCCCCATTCCCAAAATGGTGGGGAAAAAACAACGCTGAAATATTTCCTTGCAGGCGCTGAAGGAGGAGCTTGTGTACGCGTCCCATCTGGGCCTGCCAGCCATCCTGATCCCTCTGAAGAGCGGACAGATCGTCAACCTGGCCCGCACCATTAATGAACACCTACAGGGGGGATTCTTTCAACAGGTCTCTGGTGCATTGCACAAAACATTGGAGTCATGCTCTGTGAAAAGGGGGTTAAATGCATGTGCGTAAAGTGTCGCCCCAGATTAGCCTGTGCAGTCTGCACAGGCTAATCAGGGACTATACTTTCCGTCTGAAAAGGATTTTTGCTATAAAGAGACATTCTTTAAAGGAAAAATATCATAAAAGCGGAAAGTGTCGTCCCTGACAAGCCTTTTCGCACTTGCATTTAACCCCCTTTTCACAGAGTGTGGCCTGTTGATATTAATTTCCCTTTTTTTTTCAAAATAGAAGTAAAAAAAAAATGATTTTTAAAAATGGAAAATCACACATTTCTAAAGAAGGTGTACTTTCAGTTTTGAGGGATAATAGGACTATTTTGCAGAAGATTTTTTTAACTGGATGACATCTTTTTTCTAGTCTTTGAATAAGGTCAAAAGCCTTGGCTGTAATAAATCATGTCTGATTGAAAATGCCAATACACATTTGCAGGGTGGCTGATGGGGTCAGTGTGTCTCTGTTTTTCAGCAATTTTGGATCCAGGTGCCCACACTGTCCGCCGTGGACCGTGTAGATGACATTATAGAGGGGGAGATTCACAGTGAGGAGAAACAGCCCACTGAGGACACGTGGGAATGGTGAGTGACTTGAGGGTTTAGAGGATTCCAATATTCTGATATTGTAATAATAATATTTACCCTGATATACTTCTAAAGAGCGCTTACACTAATCAGGTGGACCATGTTCTGTATGACGCATAAATCTAATTTGGCAACTCCTTATTATGCAGGTGGAACACATGCCGCACGATGTGTGACTCTAGTAAGCATGTGAGCATTGCCCTAGAGCTGTCTGAAGGGCCTTCTGAGTGTGCCTAAAGCGTTGTCCCAGATTTGCCTGTGCAGTCCGCACAGGCTAATCAGGGACGATACTTTCCACTTTTTATGGAATTTTCCGTTTAAAGGAAGTCTCTTCTTAACAAAAATCCAGTCTTTGCCTGAATTGTCATCCCAGATTAGCCTGTGCAGACTGCACAGGCTAATCTAGGATGACAATTAAAGGACATTTATTAAACAAGTAACATTCCAGGTGGAACACGTTCCGCACAATGTGTGACTCCAGTAAGCGTGTGAGTGTTGCCCTGGAGCTGTCGGAGGACCTGCCCCCGTTCCCCACCCTGCAGCGCTGGTTGGCCGAGCCCATCAAGGCCGTGGTGGTATCCACAGGGCTCTTTCTCACCAACAAGAAGGGCTACCCCGTACTCTCCAGGTCACACCAGGGATTCCTCAGGAGCCTCTTTAAGGTTTGGAGTCTGCTGAGAATATAAGGCTCGTTCTGGGAAAACGAGGCTAAATGCATGTGCGTAAAGTGTCGTCGCAGATTCGTCTGTGTTCTCCGCACAGGCTTATCAGGGACAACACTCCACCTAGACTGGATTTTTGCTTGGAAGAGACTTCCTTTAAACAAAAATTCCTTTAAAGCGGAAAGTGCTGTCCCTGATTAGCCTGTACAGTCTGCAGAGGCTTATCAGGCACAACACTATGCACATGCATTAAGCCCAGTTTTCCCAGAACGAGGCTCAAATTGATTGCATTTAAGCTCCCAACACGTGTTATAATTTATTTAAAATTTACTTACCTCTTCTGTTACAATTTTTATGCTCCCCAAAATTTGTTGGGGGAGCATATAGTAGCTTCTTCGTCTGTCCGTGTGTGTGTGTGTCCGTCCGTGCACAATTTTTTCGGGGCTATTTCTCAGCAACTAATGACCGGAATTCAATGAAACTTTATGGGAAGCTTCACTACCAAGAGGAGATGTGCATATTATCAGCCTGTTATGGTCGGATGATTTTTCACAGAGTTATGGACCTTTGAAATTTTC
>VMBQ01003144.1:20250-39126 GCA_007657795.1 Dreissena rostriformis
AAGGTCAAAGGTAAAAAAAAATAAAAATCAATGCATGTGTATCTCATGGAGCTGCACATTTTTAGTGGTGAAAGGTCAAGGTCATCCTTCAAGGTCAAAGGTCAAATATATGGGTCAAAATCAAAACTTTTGCAATATTGAAGATAGCAACTTGATATTTGGCATGCATGTGTATCTCATGGAGCTGCACATTTGAGTGGTGAAAAGTCAAGGTCAAGGTCATCCTTCAAGGTCAAAGGTCAAATATATGGGTCAAAATGTCTCAAAAGGGGACATTGTGCATTGTGTTTCACAAACACATACCTTGTTTATTCTAGGTCTCTATGCTCCAGACAGCTTGGAAAAAACAATGTTCCAGTATATTTCAATATGAATATGAAAGCGAATTCATGCCCTAAAATGTAAACCTTGTCAGGCCTTGAAGAATTTTTCCAGAGCCACTCGCCCTGCAGGGCTAGTAGGCCTGACAATCCACTCGCCCTTCACTTTAATCTACTCGCCCTGCATTTACACGCTTGATTGACAAATGGTAACAGTATTGTTAATTTTGGCTAAGGCTTCTGATCACGAATTATTCTGTTTATTAATATTTATTTTTTCTGTTTATTTAATATTTAATGGAAGAAGTATTAAATTTATAATAAACCAGTTATGTATTTTTATTTATTTTTGATATTTACATTAAAATAAAATTAAATTCTTCATGTAATGACCAATATATTAACGGTCTTTTTCACTATTAATCGATTAGCTAAGAGCACTGACATCTAAGAAACGAGCGCAGCCGATTTCGAGAATTATTTTTACTGTGCCCGTGATGTCATTTTTCATTGTCAAAACGAAAGTGCAGTTTCTTTGTGTACTAAACCTATTTTTTGTTCATTCGCAAAGTTTACTTTCTACTCGAGCCATAGGAACCAAAAACAAAAATACCCTATGTATATATAAGGGATATAACTCATTATTTTAAAACCATGGTCAAAACAAAAGCCCAAGGGTCACATCAAAAGCAACAAACAGTAAACAAAATCCCTTTTTTATATTTATTGAAAATATATATTTTTTATGTCCCCCAGTCTATACTGGGGGACATATTGTTCTTGCCCTGTCTGTTTGTTGGTTTGTTTGTTGGTTTGTTGGTTTGTTTGCACAAACTTTAACATTGGCCATAACTTTTGCAATATTGAAGATAGCAACTTGATATTTGGCATGCATGTGTACAATGTATCTCATGGAGCTGCACATTTTTAGTGGTGAAAGGTCAAGGTCATCCTTCAAGGTCAAAGGTCAAATATATGGGTCAAAATCAAAACTTTTGCAATATTGAAGATAGCAACTTGATATTTGGCATGCATGTGTATCTCAAGGAGCTGCACATTTGAGTGGTGAAAAGTCAAGGTCAAGGTCATCCTTCAAGGTCAAAGGTTAAATATATGGGTCAAAATGTCTCAAAAGGGGACATTGTGCATTGTGTTTCACAAACACATACCTTGTTTATTCTAGGTCTCTATGCTCCAGACAGCTTGGAAAAAACAATGTTCCAATATATTTCAATATGAATATGAAAGCGAATTCATGCCCTAAAATGTAAACCTTGTCAGGCCTTGAAGAATTTTTCCAGAGCCACTCGCCCTGCAGGGCGAGTAGGTCTGACAATCCACTCGCCCTTCACTTTAATCTACTCGCCCTGCATTTACACGCTTGATTGACAAATGGTTACAGTATTGTTAATTTTGGCTAAGGCTTCTGATCACGAATTATTCTGTTTATTAATATTTATTTTTTCTGTTTATTTATAATTAAATGTAAGAAGTATTAAATTTATAATAAACCAGTTATGTATTTTTATTTATTTTTGATATTTACATTAAAATAAAATTTAATTCTTCATGTAATGACCAATATATTAACGGTCTTTTTCACTATTAATCGATTAGCTAAGAGCACTGACATCTACGAAACGAGCGCAGCCGATTTCGAGAATTATTTTTACTGTGCCCGTGATGTCATTTTTCATTGTCAAAACGAAAGTGCAGTTTCTTTGTGTACTAAACCTATTTTTTGTTCATTCGCAAAATTGTTCGCAATTTGGAACGATGTGGCGGGAGTTCTGGAACGGAATTTATATTTCTCAACTTGAAAAACAGCACTTGCCCATTTGGTCGAGTATTTAACAAACTTTACTCGCCCGACCGTCAACTTCACTCGCAAATGTGAGCGGTCGAGTGGATTCTTCGAGGCCTGCTTGTTTCCGGTGAGCTATCTCAGTTAGTAGAGGGCTGGACTACAAATCCCAGGAATGGTTACATTAACTGCCCGGCCACATAACCCTTTGCATGCTGGGAAATTTGTCGTCTGCTAAAATGTTGTCTGCTAAATTTCTAAAATTAGCATTTTCCTTGATTTTTTTTCAAAGAATACTATCAGAATAGCAAACAGTTTGGATCCTGATGAGACGCCACGTTCTGTGGCGTCTCATCTGGATCCAAACTGTTTGCAAAGGCCTTCAAAATCCGGTTCCAGCGCTCAAAGGGATAATTCCTGTGAGGATTGGTCATGAAAACATTTATGCGGCCATTCTCCCCCTACCTCTGACTCAAGTAGGGCGGATCTAAATTACATGCATAAGTATGTGCACTTATTACTGGTAAACCAGCTTACGCAGAGCAATTGTGAGTAGGTAAGCTAAAACACACAAAATTACTATATGCAACCAGAATCAAACCAAAACAGTCTGCAAGTTACTCAGGTGTGATGCTGGTCGCTGCTCATATCTATATTAGGGTTGGAAATGAAGCCTTTAAAACTGGAATCTATAAAGAAATGTCTTTAATTTTACTTTATTTTCTAAGGGACTACAAACAAGTCAAAATGCGTATCTGAGCGGAAAAGCATTAAGTGGAGGCTAAGTTCAAGTCGGTTGCAATCGGCAAAAAATGCCAAACAAACAGAACGAGACAACTTGTTTTTCTTTCTTGCAGTTGGATGTCCAGCTGATCCTGACTGGGGCTGACAGACACCCGGAGAAGGGAGTGCACTCCTACCAGCAGTACCTCGACCATCTCTGGCAGGTAGGGCAACGACTTCAGTGCACCATAGCTTGGACACTTTAACCGGACACTTAGCTCAATGCAGAAATGCTTTGAGAAAGTGAAAGCTTCAATATATTTGAGCAGCACTCTGGGAAACCGGGACTTAATCCATGTGCGTTGAGTGTCGTTCCAGATATAAGTCTGTTCAGACCGTAAAGGCTAATTTGGGACGATACTTTCCGCTTTCATGGTATTTTTCATTTAAAGGAAGTCTCTTCTTAGCGATAATCCATTTTAAGCGGAAAGTTTCATCTATGATTAGCCTGTGCAGACTGCACAGGCTTATCCGGAACGAGACTACGTACATGCATTAAGCCCAATTTTGCCAGAACCAGGCTCAATTTATTACTTTCAGTACTTATAAAAAGTCAAATTGGTTAAAATGTAACCCACATAAATTAAATAGGGAATCATTCAACTTGTGAAACATGAGCAGAAATTATAAGGTTATTGAAATAGATGGAAAATGACAAAACATAATTTGTGTTGAAAGCATTCACATGTGTCAGGGTAATGTGTCCAAGCTATAGCACTGTTGCACACCAGAAGAGTGGGGTGATACACTTGATGTTGTGTTTTATAGTCACGCAGCCAGAACTGTCACGAATTGCATGAAGAGCACATGGACTCACTGTGGACGTCACGGGCGGTACGTGTGGGTCAATCCAATTAGACTGTGCACTTTGTAGAAGGCCCCTGAATGTGCACTTAACCAATATGATGATGTCCATGTTGTTTCACCAGGGCTTAAATATACGTTGAAAATTATCAGTTTTGTTTGATTAAATTGCTGTAAAATTTATAATAACGGGATTTCAGTAAAACCATTGGTTAGATCACCTGTCTTCTGAATAAGTTCACACGAGTTTCATTTTTATTTGTGGGACATTAATTTTCGTTGATTTCATGGATTTACCAATCAACAAACTTAAATGACTGACGCAAATTCCAGTGTTTTTATGTGTGTTTTTAATCCAAAATCAATAATCCATGAATTTACATGTCCACAAAATAGTCTCTTTTTTTCAACCATTTTTTTAACATTTTTTGCTTTGGGAATGAATCTGTTTAACGGACCCGTAAATACGGCTGAATAAAGCCTAGCTAAGTTCAAGGTTGAGAACTTTCCCTATTCATTTCTGCCTGGTGATTACTGAAGCTGTTCATGCCTTTCCCGCCCGCAGACGCAGCCTACGCCGGACACGGTGACCCAGTTCTCGAAGGGTTACGAGGACTACCTACAGTGCCCCCTACAGCCCCTGATGGACAACCTGGAGTCCCAGACGTACGAGATCTTTGAGAAGGACCCCATCAAGTACTCCCAGTATCAGAAGGTGAGTGTCGCTTTGGGAAAACAGGGCTTAATGCAAGTGCATAAAGTGTTGTCCCAGATTAGCCCATGCAGTCCGCACAGGCTAATCAGGGACAACACTTTCTGCCTTCACTGGTTTTTATGCCCCCGGTAGGGTGGCATTTAGCAGTTGAACTGCCCGTCAGTCTGTCTGTCAGTCTGTGCGTCAGTCCGAAAACTTTAACATTGGCCATAACTTTTGCAATATTGAAGATAGCAACTTGATATTTGGCATGCATGTGTATCTTATGGAGCTGCACATTTTTAGTGGAAAAAGGGCAAGGTCTAGGTCATCCTTCAAGTTCAAAGGTCAAAAAAACAAAATCCAGTGGAAGTTACAAGCCTTAAAGGGAGATAATTTCTATACCTGCCAAATGATAAATAGACATTTTTATTTCAAAGCGGCGCAGTAGGGGGCATTGTGTTTCTGACAAACACATCTCTTGTTTGTTTAGAAGAGACTTTCTTTGAGAAGGACCCTATCAAGGACCCTATCAAGAACTCCCAGTACCCAAAATATGGGCGGCAGTCAGTTTTAGCAGATATGTCGTCCAAGTTTGTCATGAAATAATTTGAGCCTTACTATGGGAAAACTGGGCTTAATGCATGTGTTTAAAGTGTCATCCCAGATTAGCCTGTGCAGTCCACACAGGCTTATCAGGGTTGACCGTTTTTGCTTTTATGGTAATTTCTCTTTTTAGCAAAAATCCAGTTAAAGGGGAAAGTGTCTAGCCTTTGTGGATTGCACAGGCTAATCTGGGACAACACTTTACACACATGCATTAAACCCCGTTTTCCCAGGCTCAAATCATTTAATTACTGTTTTGAATGCTTACAGTATCAGATGGTGGGGTTTGGGTGTGCAGGTGTTGTCAGATATGTAATGTTAAAATAATGGATTGTTCTCTTATCTAAGTTTGTTATGAAATAATTACACAAAATGTTGTCAATTTTGACTGCTCTTCATTCCATTTGCTGACAAGAAACCACTATTAAGTATGAAACATAAATTCACACTGTAATAAATAATTGAATGATACAGAAACATGCTGTTTATGGTGTTTGTGTTATTTTCTTTGGAATGTTCTGTTCACAAATAGTAACAATAGGGTGTGGTAGAAGAACACAGAGATTATAGAATACAGAATTTTGTATTATGCATCATCAGCAGCATGTTCATTATGTTAATCAATTGTGTACACCTGTTTTATTATAGGCAATTTACTATGCCTTGTTGGATAAAATCAAACCAGAAGAAAAAGAGACAAAATCTGTGTAAGTAAAATACAAAACATTATAGCCTTGCTCTGGGAAAATGGGGCTTAATGCATGTACATAACGTGTTGTCTCAGATTAGCCTGTGAAGTCTGCACAGGTTTATCAGGGATGACACTTTCCGCCTAGACTTGAATGTCATTTAGAAGAGACTTCATTTAACCAACAAAAAATTCATAAAAATGGCCAGTGTTGTCCCTGATAAGCCTGTGCAGACTGCAAAGGCTAATCTGGGGCAACACTTTTAGCATATGCATTAAGCCCTGTTTTCCAAGAACAATTCAGATTGTGCAGTGTAGTTGAGGAATTCTGCCTGTTCTTTGAACATAAATCTTTTCCCAGTACAAATGAAGTATAGTTTGAATTTTTAATTCACTTTGCAGATGTCTATCACTGTTTGCTTCGCTTGGATGACTAACAGTAATAAAATTACCTCATTACCATGAATTCATTGTGGTATTTTTGTTTTTTCTTGCACTTGGTTAGTAACCACTGGCAAACAAAACTTCAAAGAGACGTTTTAATCATAATAAATCATAATAAATCAAAAGTAATGATAGGTAATGCAACTTGTAAAATACCATTAATATGTATTCAAATGTCAGTCAAGTGCAATTAGTATTATAATATTTGTTTAGATATCAATTATCTTTTGAAGTGACAAGTAACCTAAAAACCTGTGGTTTCTTATGGTAAGTTTCAAACCACATTTGAAAAGTTGTAAGAGAAGCTGTTTTCATTGTTTGAGGGTCAACAAGTGCAACTGGTGATTGATGTTTGTATTTTGGGGAAGTCATGTTAATTTGACTTAAAACAATATTTCTGTAATTATATCTTTAAAATAAGGCTAACACGTACAATTTGAAAATGAGGATTAAACAAAAAATGCTTTGAAATTTCAAACAAATTATTATATTATTTTAGCAGTACTGAAGGCATTTTTTTTATTCTGCATATTTGCTTAATATTTAGTTGCTGGGAGTAAAATTTAGCAGTGTTCTTGGAAAATGGGGTTTAATGCTTGTGCCTAAAGTGTCGCCCCAGATTAGGACAACACTCTACCCCTAAATTGGATTTTTGTTGAGAAAAGACTTCCTTTAAATGAAAAACTCCATAAAAGCGCAAAGTGTTGTCCCTGATTAGCCTGTGTGGACTGCACAGGCTAATCTGGGACGACAATTTACACTCATAAATTATGCCCAGTTTTCCCTTAATGAGGCCCATATTATCTTTATGTCACATCTGATCATACAATACCACTGCCCTCTGTACCCCCAGGGTGCTGATGGTTGTGGGTGCCGGGCGTGGTCCGCTGGTTCGAGCCTCGCTGGCCGCAGCCCGGCAGGCAGACCGGACTATCAGCAAGGTGTATGCAGTGGAGAAGAACCCCAACGCAGTCGTCACGTAATAATTTGCCTTCTCTGTTTGATGTACATATGAGCATAGCTCTGGATAAACTAAGCGTAATGCATGTGCATAAAGTGCTGTCCCAGATCAGCTTGTGCAGACTGCACAGGCTAATCACGGATGACACTTTCCGCCTACGCTGGATTTTGGTAACGAAGAGACCTCATTTAAACGAAAAATTGTCTCTGATTAGCCTGTGCAGTCTCTGATAAGCCTGTGCAGTCTCTGATTAGCCTGTGCAGTCTATGATTAGCCTGTGCAGTCTCTGATTAGCCTGTGCAGTCTCTGATTAGCCTGTGCAGTCTCTGATTAGCCTGTGCAGTCTCTGATTAGCCTGTGCAGTCTCTGATTAGCCTGTGCAGTCTCTGATTAGCCTGTGCAGTCTCTGATTAGCCTGTGCAGTCTCTGATTAGCCTGTGCAGTCTCTGATTAGCCTGTGCAGTCTCTGATTAGCCTGTGCAGTCTCTGATTAGCCTGTGCAGTCTCTGATTAGCCTGTGCAGTCTCTGATTAGCCTGTGCAGTCTCTGATTAGCCTGTGCAGTCTCTGATTAGCCTGTGCAGTCTCTGATTAGCCTGTGCAGTCTCTGATTAGCCTGTGCAGTCTCTGATTAGCCTGTGCAGTCTCTGATTAGCCTGTGCAGTCTCTGATTAGCCTGTGCTGATTAGCCTGTGCGGACTCAGTCTTCCAAGAACAAATCTCAAATGATTGCTTGTGTCAGATAAGGCCTTGGAAATTAACAGAAATTAACAGAAATCTTAACTTGTTCTGACTTTGTGTAAATACAGTCATCTAGTTTGTGTAAGATAAGGCATAAGTACTACAAGAGATATCATTCTCTAAATTAGCTTTAAATAAAAATATTGACCAATTGCAATGTTTGTAGAAGTTTGAATTTCATTTTCCATTGGTCTTATATCAAATATAAAGTCTGTGATAGAGCTTATGAATATTCTTAATTTAGTGAACATGTTGTGAGTTAAAGTAAGTTTATGTAGATGCATTTCGTGTGCTTTCTTGTGGTTTTGCAGGTGTCTGTGAATTTAGGGTTTCCTTGGTTTTTTTTTGCAATTTTTGTATTGTTTAGTCCAGTGTTTTATTTCACCATTTTGAGAATAGAGCTGGGGCCCTTTGGAATAAGAAAAAATATGTTGTTTTGACAAAAAATGGTAATTTTGTGGTTTGTTTTGCTTAGGGTTAAACTTATAGAGCTAGATTGGGAGATACACTGAATATTGCGACTTATCAAATAAAATTATTTAATTTTTTGTTTAAATCTTTAATTGGGAATTTTAGGCTGTCAATTGTGAAAAAAATATACTTATTGAAATTGAGTTTAGGGCAAAAAAACACTTTAGTTGCTTACCCGTATCTGTGTGTATCTGCAGTTTGGAGAACCTAAAGGAGGAGCTATGGGGTGACCAGGTGGAGGTTGTGTCATGTGACATGCGGCACTGGGAGGCGCCGGTCAGGGCTGACATCCTGGTCAGTGAGCTGCTGGGCTCCTTTGGGGACAATGAGCTCTCGCCCGAGTGTCTTGACGGGGCCCAGAGGTTCCTCAATGGTAGGGCACATGGCAGTCCTCTAATAATGTTATTTTTGTGAAAAAAATCTTTTTATGTCCCCCAGTCTATACTTGGGGAAATATTGTTTTTGCCCTGTCTGTTGGTTTGTTGCTTTGTTGGTTTGCACAAACTTTAACATTTTTCCATAACTTTTGCAATATTTAAGATAGCAACTTGATATTTGGCATGCATGTGTATCTCATGGAGCTGCAGATTTTGAGTGGTGAAAGGTCATCCTTCAAGGTCAAACGTCAAATATATGGGTCAAAATTGCTCAAAAGGGGACATAGTGTTCCACAAACACATCTTGTTATTTTCACAATAGCTCAAGTATTGTCACTAATGTGTATTAAATTGTTTCATAAGTGCTGTGAATTGACATCTTTTAGCTGAAATGTCCCCAAACTCAAAAATATTTAGTGTTTTAGAGTGTTTGGATGATATGGCTTTGGTGATTATAAAATATATTTTTTAAGTGGAATGTATTAACTCAATCTTTAAAATACAACCAAATTTATTTAAAAGTCAGAACCCCATTATACAATCAACCCCGCCTTAAAATCAAAGAAACATGGAATGTTCATTACATTGTCCAGTAGTGTTTGATAATCCTTTGAGCGCTGGAATCGGATTTTGAAGGCCTTTGCAAACAGTTTGGATCCAGATGAGACGCCACAGAACGTGGCGTCTCATCAGGATCCAAACTGTTTGCTATTCTGATAGTATTCTTTGAAAAAAAATGAAAGAAAATACTAATTTTAGAAATTCAGCAGACAACATTTTAGCAGATGACAAATTTCCCAGCATGCAAAGGGTTAACAGTGCTTATTTGTTACCTTATAGAGGGCGGCATCAGTATCCCGTGTGAGTACACGTCCTATCTGGCCCCCCTGCAGTCCTCCAAGCTCTACAACGAAGTGAGGGGTTCCAGAGACAGGGACAAACCTGCAGAGGTACGGCAATCAGGTCTGGAGGGGTCGAGTTTGTTTGTCATGAGTTGTGTTCTGGGAAAACGGGGCTAAGTGCATGTGCGTAAAATGTTGTTCCGGATTAGCCTGTGCATTTTGTACAGGCTTATTATGGACAACACTTTCCGCCTTCACTGGATTTTCTCTGAGAAGAGACTTCTTCAAACGATAGTACCATAAAAGTTGAATGAGTTGAATAAGTTTTTGCCAGGAAATGGTGTCAAAGAGTTGTTTCTTAGAGAAAGGCTTATGATGCAAGTTAAATATAATATTTCAGTCTAGCTTTGAGATGCCCTATGTGGTACGCCTCCACAACTGTCAGATACTGGCCCCACCTCAACCTGTGTTCAAGTTCCACCACCCAAACAAAGGTAGGAAAATACAAGTCTTGTGAAGTCTGAAACATAAGCTGTTGCCACTTGTTTATTTTAAAACTTGCGATGTTATACATTTAGAGAAAAAACATTCACTATTTTCACTTTTGAAGTTTAAAAACAGAATACTTTTCATGCATCAAAATATTTCCAGCTGTTTTCAGTATTCTTGAACTCATCTTAAAATTGATTGAACCTTTTTTAATCGGATTTGAAAGGTGGAGAAGGGTTTTCAGCTTATATTCAAAATCTTCATTTTTATGCTTGTAAGAATGTTGTTTATTAGAAAAAGTACAGTAAGACACTGTACTTTAAAGTAAGACAATGCGCTATAAAGTAAGACACTGTACTATAAAGTAAGACAATCTGCTATAAAGTAAGACACTGTACTATAAAGTAAGACAGTGTACTATAAAGTAAGACACTACTATAAAGTAAGACACTGTACTTTAAAGTAAGACACTGTACTATAAAGTAAGACACTGTACTTTAAAGTAAGACAGTGTACTATAAAGTAAAACACTGTACTATAAAGTCAGACAGTGTACTATAAAGTAAGACACTTCTATAAAGTAAGACACTTTACTTTTAAGTAAGACCCTTACTATAAAGTAAGACACTGTACTATAAAACAAGACACTGCACTATAAAGTAAGACACTGTACTATAAAATAAAACAGTGTACTATAAAGTAAGACACTGTTCTTTAAAGTAAGATACTGTACTATAAAGTTAGAGACTGTAATATAAAGTAAGACACTACTATAAAGTAAGATACTGTTCTATAAAGTAAGACACTGTTCTTTAAAGTAAGATACTGTACTATAAAGTAAGACGCTGTTCTATAAAGTAAGATACTGTACTATAAAGTAAGACACTGTACTATCTACCGTTACTGTGAATGGTTCCAGCGAATTTGGTGCATGTCATAAAGTTTTGTATTTGAAAAAGTAGCCTATACTATCTACTGTGTATGTTTACAGCGGAGGTGATAGACAACAGCCGGTTCAAGAGTCTGGAGTACCACGTGGAGAACACCGCTGTGCTGCACGGCTTTGCAGGCTACTTTGACACACAGCTCTACAAGGATGTCTATCTCAGTATGTACCCACAGATCTGCTGCAGTGCATTCTCCTAGGACTGTCTGTCCATTCCTCACTCAGTTCTTCTGTCTGTTTGTCCCACTTTCTAACAAGACTAATTAACTTGAAAAAAGTCCAATTATATGTTGTGGCTTTATACACAAATTAAGAAGTATGACAAGATTATGATTAACCTAAGTATTCTTTATAGGTGAAAGGTCAGGGACTATAAATTGATTAAGGCAAAAATACTGCAATCACTAAAAAATACATGATACATGTAACTTAGTATGAATAGTGAGCCATGCACACAGAGGGCAAATGTCCAGACAAAGTTTAAAAACAGAAACTTTACTATAATACAGTAACACATGGGCAATAGATTATAAAATGTTCAAATGTAAAAGGGCATAATGAAGTAATTCACATTTTTAACCAAGAGAGTTTTTATCTGTAGGGTTAGTGAAATACATTAAATTCTGTGAAGAGTCTTATTCAACAGAGGTCAAATGTCTTGCAAATGTTTATTAAAAAAATTACCCTTAATACTGTTGTGACAAATGAACATAGCATTTGATATGAAACATTGACATGTGTAGATGAGGGACAAAAGGAGTGTTTGTATTAAAAAAGTTTGTGTTTTCCATACATCAGGCTTTCCAGCGTTCCTAGTTTTTCCTAGTTTTCCTACTTTTTCCTAGTTTTCTTTAAAGTCTCCTACTTTTTCCTAGTTTTTACAAAAAGCTCCTATTTCTCCTAGTTTTTTTCCAGTGACAAGTCTTAAAATTCTTTAATGGGCAAAATATATATATTATTTTTTTTTGGTTTTGTTAATTTAATGTCACCGTTATGTATAAATATTCATAGTGTTTTAAATATATTTGGGTTTGCTGTAGGTATATGCATTAATGTTTTTTTTTCCTAGAAATATTTGCAGTTCATAGACAGAAGCTGTTTGGCTGACTAGTTCTGAAGTTTTTCAAGTTTGCAAAAGTGTGCCTTATAATCATTACGTGAACCTGGTTAACCCTCACCACTCAGATACACACTTTGAGGCATTTGTAGTGCCTTAGAAAGTCAAATAAAATTTAAGAACCTTTTTACCAGATTCAGGTTTTAAAGGCTTCATTTCCAACCTTAAGATACTTATGAGCATCAAACCTGAACAGCTGCTAGTTACTCCTGAACAGCTGCTAGTTACTCGCAGGCTGTTATGGTTTTTTCCTGGTTGCGTATAGCCAATTTCACTTTGCTTCTTAGTGGGAAAGGGAAAGCAGATAAATAATGCAATATAGACCGTTCAATGCAATCTCTAATTACCCTTGAGGAGAAAAATGCTATTTTAATATTGGACATTAAATAAATAAGCTGTAATTAGGTTGATAAAAAATGACATGGCAAACAAATATGCACATACACAGCAGGGCTTTTCATCAGGAAATTGGGAAGAGGCCCTAGCCTTTCAAATTTGAAATTTCATGCGCGATAATTGCTCATTTTGGGAAGACCGTGTTTTTAAGTTTTTGAAACAGGGTCTTTTTCATTGTGCAGATGTTGAAAGACACATTGTGGTGCATTCTTAATCATATTAAAGCTCATTGCTTTCAAGCTTTCAATTTGGGAGATGCTCAATATGTCTCAGTAAAAAAAATAAATAAAAAAAAACCATTTGGGAAATTCCTATATCAAGTTTCTGAAAAAATGACCTTATTTTTATTTGGGAAGTAGCCGAATTTCGGCGTCTGTTATATAAGGGTGAAAAGCTCTGCACAGTGTTTTGAGGGAATTTCAAATAACTCAATAACCAAAGTAATAACGTGTTAATGCTATTGGTAACAGTGTTTATTTTCGTTCAAATTTGGGGCCTGTAGGGATATTCATTCCCAATGGAAAAAAAACTATATATTTTTCCCACATGGGATCTTAAAATTCCCAATTGAAGGTTCTAAAAGAAAACTAAAAAAACACTCAACATTTAGTTGATCTCCAATCAAGCTCTATAAGTTAAACCTAAGTAAATTCATTCCAATTACTTTTATTCTCAATTTTAAAGTATTTGTTAGTAAAAAGACAACAACACTTATTTCCATTTTTTAGCCAAGCAGCACTTATTTTTCCCAATCCTAAGGGACCTGGCCCCATTCCCAAATTGTTGAAAATGAACAATGGGTAAAAACACCATGACTGTCCTGGGAATATGATTTTAAAACTGGTCCTGAGACTCCTAACTTGGAAAAATTGATAGTCTCATTTTGCGAGGGACTAAATTTTCAACTGATAAATAACTGATTTATTTATACTTGTATATAAGTTTATTTCTTTGTTTCAAAAAACAGATACATGGCAACACCACAAAACAAGATTTTCAATGTTTGAAGAGATTACTAAAATAATCATTTGTTCAATCCCACGCTTTAATTACATATTAGCTACCTACACACCTATGTCATGCGCTATACCTTCATCCAAAAGATCAGCCCAAGAAAGTAGTCAGCCAAACAGCTTTTGCATTTGTGTGTGTATAATGAAATGGTTATACTTACAAAAAGGTATGATTTGTTATGATATTACTCCTAGTTTTTCATAAACCCTTCTAGTTTTTTCCTAGTTTTCTCCTAGTTTTTTGTTCAGAGCATTCTTAGTTTTCTCCTAGTTTTTTGTTAAGGCCTGCTGGAAAGCCTGCATACATGGGGCTGCATAATGTGTGGACTTGGAGTGTCCCAGCACTCCTACCTAATTAACTTACTAAATTCATTTCATTTGGGATTTTTTTAAAATAAATATAGCTGCAATTTTCAGCTATTTAGTTTTTACTGTAATATTTTCAACGGGTACTGATTTATCCTTTGTTAACGGGTACATTTGATATTTCAGGTATCCCATGTTTATGGGTACATCTGATATTTCAGGTATCCTTTGTTAACAGGTACATCTGATATTTCAGGTATCCCATGTTAACGGGTACATCTGATATTTCAGGTATCCTCCCAGAGACACACTCTCCCGGCATGTTCAGCTGGTTCCCAATACTCTTCCCAGTGAAAGTAAGTACACATTGTAGACATTTTATTTATTGCAGGATTAAAGGACTACATTAGCAAATGAATTCCTTATGGTTTAAATTTGGACATTTATTTGCTAATATTGTTCACTGTACAATACAAATCAAGCATCATGGTGGGAAAACTGGAACTTAATGCATGTGCATAAAGTGTTCTTCTAGATTAGCCTGTGCAGTTTGCACAGGCTAATCAGGGATGACACTTTCCGCTTTTATGGTATTTTTATTTTTAAAGGAGGTCTCTTCTTAACAAAAATCCAGTAAAGGTGTAAAGTGTTGTACCTGATAAGCCTGTGCGGACTGCACAGGCTTATCTGGGACGACACTTACCGCTTATGCATTTAGCCCAGTTTTCCCAGCAAGAAGCTGAAATGGATTGCATTAAAGCTCGCAACACATAAATAATAATTTATTTATTTGAGAACAGCTCAATGATACGATGATATATGCAGCTCAAAGTGATACCACAATATCAGACTAGCTCTCTCGTCTGTTCCAGTCGCCAGTGTACCTAAGGGCAGGTGATCGAGTGGTCATCGATTTCTGGCGCCAGGTCAGCTCCAAGAATGTCTGGTACGAGTGGTGCGTGCGTGAGCCCCATGTGCAGCCCATACAGAACCCCAAGGGACGCTCGTACACCATCGGGCTGTAACCATGGCAACATGGGCCTGTAACCACGGCAACCATTGGGCTGTAACCGTGGCAACAGGGGCCTGGGAGATGGGCTGGCATCAGAATCCTCCGCTTGTTACCACATTAGGAGGGATACAAAAGGTCAAAAGAGCAATGGGCCTGGGATCATGGATCCCAAAAAGGATCTGAACTCTCAACTTACATTAACAAAGACAACCGCTCTTCTTCAGTTTCATCATTTATTATTGTTGAATGGAAATTCAATTTGGTGTTATTAAATATTTAAAACATATGTTGTTTTGATGTATGTTGCTCTTTTTATGTCCCCCAGTATATACTGGGGGACATATTGTTTTTGCCCTGTCTGTTGGTTGGTCTGTTGGTTTGCGCCAACATTAACATTTGCTATAACTTTTGCAATATTGATATTTGGCAAGCATGTGTATCTCATGGAGCTGCACATTTTGAGTGCTGAAAGGTCAAGGTCATGGTCATCCTTCAAGGTCAAAGGTCAATTATATGGGTCAAAATCGCTCATTTTGGCCATAAATTCTGCAATATTCAACATAGCAACTTGGTATTTGGCATGCATGTGTATCTCATGGAGCTGCACATTTTGAGTGGTGTAAGGTCAATGTCAAGGCCATCCTTCAAGGTCAAAGATATGAGTCAAAATCGCAATAGGGGACATAGTGTTTCACAAACACATCTTGTTTAATAAGGAAATGTTTAAGATCATGTATTGACCAAAAACAGTAATGCCACTTAAATTAATAGTGGCTAGAAATTAAGAATGCCACAGCAAGACGTTGTTTTTTTAAAGCATTTATTTACAAAAGGAATACTAGTACCACAATTTTCACAATGATAGCACATGTAAATGAACAAATAACAATGAGCATATTTTAGCACAGTTTTAGAAACCTGAAATGCAAAACATATATTGCTGAACTGCAACATTTTCACATTACACATAATTAGCTTTCTTACATAAAATTTGAAACTAAATTGAATGTCATTTATTTCTTAATGTGAACTGTCAGGTTTAACCAACTTTGTCATAATGATTGTTAAAATACTGACCATTCATTTTTGAATGAATTACTCATTTAAACACACACATTTGTTGAAACCTAGACTGTTAAATTCAATCAATAAAGGTCAATGGAAGCCATATGTTGCTGTTCACATTTGTGTTTCTCCTATGTCTGTCCCAGGGGCTTTCAGACTGTTTAATTCAATAAAGGTCAATTGAAGCCATATGTTGCTGTTCACTTCTGTGTTTTTCCCCTCTCTGTCCCAGTGCATCACATCATCACATTGCCCTGGTCCTTGTTTGTTGAAAACTTTGGCCAGCCGTCGCTACGTCGGATATTCATCACTCCTTGAGCTGCTGGAGTCCTGAAATAGTAGCAAGTCTTTATAAGGCACACTCAGAACTAAAATTGAGCTGCATCATGCGAAAATGGGTCTTATGCCATATGCGACCAGCATAGCTCCAGCTCAGCCTGTGCAATCGTGCTGTCTGGTCAAGAGCTATTTTTTTATTTTATTTTTATCGAGTGCACCGGGATTGTCTCCCATATGGCCATCACCCCCAGAGAGACGTGTTAGTTGGTTACGGGGGATAGTGCAAGATTCAGGAGACACCCCGTTCCAGAGGTGACCCTGGGTCTTTTAGTGCCCGGTGTATAGCACCTAGTACACTGCACCTCGGTTTAACGTCTCATGCGAAAGACGAGTTAGTAGGTAAGGTGCAGCGGGGGATCGAACCAGCGATCTCTGGATTGTGAAGCCAGTGTGTTACCACTAGACCACGGATCCGCTACGGTCAAGAGCTATGCTCCCCTTGTCTCTTATAAAGTCATGCATGGTTTCCTGTTCTCGTAAATGGACAGGGTAGCACCTGACCAGAATGCAAGAATGTGTAGGCTGGGCTGGAGCTACACTTGCCACATATGGCATTACGACCCAAACACTTGGGACATAGCCTTGATATGGCATTGTTTAGATCTCTTTATGGAGTGTGCACAACTACTCTTTATACATAGTAATGTTGAATGACATTTGTTTTCTGTCTTATACAGCAACATGTTAAACATTAAGTACATTTAACAGACATATACTCGACATTTCGATACAACAATATGATAATCAATTGTTTAAGATAAATATTGTAAAATGACATATAAAATGTTCATTATATTAGGTCGCATTAATAAAGTAACACATCAATGAATAACATTTGTCAAATTCTGGCACAAATACTTCCACTTCAAGTTTCAGAAATGATTTGACAACAAGAACTCTTTATTTCATTCAAGAGGCTGTTTCAAAGGAAATAATGTTAGTTAATGTTTTTTTCTGGACTCCACAACATTTCAGGCATATGACAGGAGTCAGTTAACCAACTTTTCCTTTCTACACTTCCTGGTTAAGCTTGCACATACTTCTGCCAGTGTTAATTCAAAACAAAAATATGCATTATAAAAAGGTAGTGCAATAGAACAATTGCAGAGGTAGGGGGGGGGGGGGCCATAGGATTAATTAGATGTCTATCCCAACACAAGTTTGAGCTGAGAATCAAATCCATGATCTACGGTTTTGTAGTCCAGCTCTCTACCAACTGAACAAGCAAGGCCGGTTTATCAAAAGTGTGAACAAAACCAAACCTTTTTAAGGCAAAGGCATCACTTATTGACTGATTTATCGGGTCTTCAACATTACAGCCTTATTCCAGGAGTTTATGTGCATAGGGGGCTTTATCCTCAATCAATACATTGTTATGTAATTCTACCTTAAATTATTAAGCCACACTCTGGGAAAACTGGGCTTAATGCATGTGTGTAAAGTATCATCCAAGATAAGCCTGTGCAGTCCGCATACTGCACAAGCTAATCTTAAACGACACTTAAAGCACGAGCATTAAGTCCCGTTATCCCAGAAAGCGACTGAATTTTACTTCAAAGCGCAAAGTTTTAATCAACTGTTATTGTTTACTTAATGGGTATTGGGAAGGTAAGGTCAATACACCGACATTGCACTGTGATACTATCATAGCTAATTTAGAAATGTTATTCAAGCAGATATAACAGTTTGACACTAAAACCTCGAACTTAAGAATGGAAGAGACAATCTCAATATGCTCTGCAGAGAATTATTCAAAAGCTTAGTGTCCACTGTTAAGTTTAGTTTGACCCCATCCAATACATATAAAGAAGAGCTTGTAAGTTTAGTTCAGCCCTGTGCAATAAGTGACTGTCAAAGAGAGCATGTCAGTTTAGTTTGACCCTTAGCATGCATCATCTATAATTTTTAGGGACATATATCTGTCATGATTATTGCCGGAAATGGAGTTTTGCACATAAGAAAGTACAATGGTATCTTTATTTTGGTTTTCTTTCACAGTAAGAGTACATATAAATATATTTGCAAAAAAAAAGCCGCACAAATGATTTAAACAATGGAAGATTTCAACAGGAGTTATATACAAGAGCTGTCAGAGGACAGTGCGCTCGACTATTCAAGTGCTTGACACTATAAAGTAAGCCATCATGGGGAAATTGTTTATATTCAATAAGGTCAAGGTAATGTAGTCATATTCTAACTGGAAGAGGACCATAATTGAAACATATTGATCGCTTATGTTTTAAAGAAGTGGTACATTATAAACGATTCTGAGTTCAGGTATATTTTCCACAATCTATTGAACATTTGTAAAGACATAAAACAAATTTTTATAGTAAAATTCATTTTAATTATTAAATACTTACCTGCTATCTTATAGCTAATTATTCCGTAAGGTTTGTTATTCATCCGGAATTTCTGGAGAGCCACCATCATAATAGCCCGGATTTAGATTCTAGGTCGGAACGGTCACATAGTGCAGTGCAACCTCTTCACTAAAAACGGTCTACCCATAAATCATTCTTTATTTATAAAAATATTAGGCGAACAGTGGGGTGGGAGGTGGGACTCACCGATAGCAGGTAAGTATTTAATAATTAAAATGAATTTTACTATAAAAATTTGTTTTAATGTCATAAATACGTTACCTGCTATCTAATAG
>VMBQ01003144.1:39828-54137 GCA_007657795.1 Dreissena rostriformis
ACAGTTGTCTGCTCATGTTGGTAAAGAAGTATGCAAAATATAAAAGCAATATGTCAAGGGACATAGAAAATATTTGAGGTGGTACGCAAACTTTAACATAGATTTATCAATAATATGCATATTCTAACTCGAAAAAGGGCCATAATTCTTACAAAATGCTTGTTACAGTTGTCTGCTCTTGTTTATAGATTGGGGTCATGTTGGTAAATAAGTTTGCAAAACATAAAAGCAATATGTCAAGGGACAAAGAAAATATTTGAGGTGGTACGCAAACTTTAACATTGCAACGCTCACGCTAACGCCAATGCCGACGCGGGGGTGAGTAGGATAGCTCCACTATATATATATATAATGTATAGTCGAGCTAAAAATGCACATTGTTATTGATCAAAACATTACGGAGACCAATTTTGCCATTCCTGTTAATTTAACAAATAACACAATCAAACATCACAAAACACAATCATGCAGCTATAATCTATAGAGCTCTGGTGTAAAAGCAAGAATGAGAACATTCGCATATAAAGACTTAAGTCTGGTTGTAACGGAAAAGAAATATTGAGATTACATGCAGATTGTAGTCAGTAAGTGTTGTTGCTATATTAACCCTTTGAGCGCTGGAACCGGATTTTGAAGGCCTTTGCAAACAGTTTGGATCCAGATGAGACGCCACAGAACGTGGCGTCTCATCAGGATCCAAACTGTTTGCTATTCTGATAGTATTCTTTGAAAAAAAAATCAAAGAAAATGCTAATTTTAGAAATTTAGCAGACAACATTTTAGCAGACGACAAATTTCCCAGCATGCAAAGGGTTAAGTTGTTCTTTTCATTGCATTACTGTCGAAATTATTTTGTTGTAACAACCATAAATTAGTGTTGTACAAAGATGCTACTCATTACCCCGTCCCACAATCCTACGCGATTATTGGCGTTTCCTATGGACAGACTCTTGGGTTCCTTAATATCAGGCAAAATTTATGAAAACATACCAGCAGATGTGTAGAAAACAACACAACAAGCATATAGGAAAGAAGAATGTAAAATACATGACACTAAAAGCAGGTATACATGCTGTGTTATTAAATGCAATGATAATTTATCATGTGCAAAACATTGTGATAAAGGTACTTTGCAAAAAAAAATGTGATCTACATTTCAGAAGATTTAATTTAATAATGACACCGAGAATCTTGTAATTTTTTTAGAAATGTAAATTAAAGTCTCCATAAAAATCCTCATTAAAAACCTGCTTTAGCATTAACATTCTAAACATAAAATCCTGCAAGAAAAACTAGTTTCAACATTAATTTTAATTTTCTTTTTTGCATAATTTTATGTTTCCAATGTTTACATGCTTTTTGATTCAAAGTGGATATTTACCATAAAGATGTACCAAAACTAACAAACGTTTTATGGATTGCTTTCCCTAGTAAAGGGGATGTAATTCCGGTTTTATGGAAATACCTGTTACAGTATTAAAGCTAAAGGCCTTATTGAACAACTTAAAACTTGGCCAAATCACCTAACAGATGGACAAACTCATTGATAGTCACGGCATATATGATCAGTGCTCTGTGAAAACTGGGCTTAATGTATGAGTGTAAAGTGTTGTCCCAGATTAGCCTGTGCAGTCTGCAAAGGCTAATCAGGGACGACACTATCCGCCTTAACTGAATTTTTGCTACAAAGAGACTTCCTTTAAACAAAAAATGCCATACAAGCGGAAAGTTCCATCCATGATTAGCCTGTGAGGACTGTAAATGCATTAAACCCTGTATTCCCAGAGCTGGGCTTGTTTATTATGTATAGAATATTCATGCATACACAAATTTGTTTGATTAAAGTGGGCTACACAACAATATAACTCATCAAGACAATAAGACTTTCATGGAGACTTCACTTGTGACAGTTTATAACTATATCCTGATATAAAAGCCTAAAGTGATAAAAATGAGCCATGTTGTGGGAAAACTGGGCTTAATACATGTGCGTAAAGTGTCGTCCCAGATTAGCCTGTGAAGTCTGCACAGATAAATCACTGGGACACTTTCCGCTTTTATGGAATTTTGCGTTCAAGGAAAGTCTATCCATAGCAAAAATTCAGTTTAGGAGGAAAGGGTCGTCCCTGATTAGTCTGTGCAGACTGCACAGGCTAATCTGGGACGACACTTAACGCATATGCATAAAGCCTAGTTTTCCCAGAGCGAGGCTTCAATGTAATCACCAAAATCAGCCCCAGTCCTACAGCACTAGAACATTTTCCAAAACTATAAAGAAAAAATGTTTACTGACCATATCCACTGTTGCATTGAAATAAAAACAAAATAAGCACATAAATATTAAAGACTGTATAAGTGAGGCATATTAATAACATAATTATTAAAGAACATAGGCTTTCAGAACTGCACATGAGCCAACACCCCACATTTGTATCACATTTTGATCTTAGAAAATCTTTTTGCATACAAATTTCAATCACAATTCTGTCACAATTGCATTTAACCCTTTGCATGCTGGGAAATTTGTCTTCTGCTAAAATGTCGTCTGCTGAATTTCTAAAATTAGCATTTTCTTCGATTTTTTTTCAAAGAATACTATCAGAATAGCAAACAGTTTGGATCCAGATGAGACGCCACGTTCTGTGGAGTCTCATCTGGATCCAAACTGTTTGCAAAGGCCTTCAAAATTCGGTTCCAGCACTGAAAGAGTTAACATCTGTTATACTCTTTGAACAACAAAAGTGAATAGTTTCAGAACAAAACATCTGACAAATTTACATTTTTATACAGCATATCAGCTTTGCTCTGGGAATACGGGGTATAATGCATGTTCACAAAGTGTCATCCCAGATTAGCTGTGCAGTCCGCACAGTCAAATCAGGGACGACACTTTTCGCCTAAACTGGATTTTCATTTAGAAGACACTTCCTTTAAATGAAAAATTCCATAAAAGGGGAAAGTGTCGTCCCTGATTAGCCTGTGCAGTTTAAATCTGGGATAACACTTTACGCACCTGCATTAAGCCCAGTTTATCCAGAAGGAGGTTCATTTTGTTCTAAATATATGTCCCATTATCACTGCCTTCAAAGCTAAGCCTGCAGACATCACAGGTAAATGAATGCATTGTATAAAGGTATCTGCATTCAAATTACCAATGACTTTCTTCACCTCAAAAGCTGTAATCGCCTATAAGCATTATGTGCAAAGATGGTCCATTTGGCAATCATGGCACAGCATCAAATGAGTTTAGTTGCGCAATAAGTTTCAAAATTAAAGCTCCGTCCAATGAAAATATTTCAATGCATCTTAAAAGGTCATCAGTGTTCAAGACACTGGGCATCAGTCTTTAGTAAAAGTCATTTATATATCAGAATATGCAATTAAATTGTGCATATTTTAGCATGGAGGAAAATGTCGAATGTTTAAATGTTTAAATGTTTTATATCACTTGATATGAGCTGTTAATAACTATTATAATTATAATTAAAAACTAACTTATTGCTTTTTCAAGAAAAAACTGATATATTTACACTCCTAAACAGAAATTGGTGTCCATTTATGGAGATTTTTGACGAAATATGTGAATATGTCCATATATGGTGATATTTGACTATGTCCATTTATGGTGATTTTTACTATGTCCATTTTTGGTCATATTTGACTATGTCCATTTATGGTCATATTTGACTATGTTAATTTATTGTCATATTTGACTATGTCCATTAATGATGATATTTGACTATATCCATTTATGGTCATATTTGACTATGCCCATTTATGGGGATATTTTAATATACCCATTTGAATAATGGTCAAATATCCACATAGGGCCATATTCAAATACTTAGGTAAACATGGTATGAATCCTATCTGGCTACCAGTTTTTTGGCATATATAGAATGTTGAACTCTAAAATAGCCAGTAGACAATCTTCAAACAAAAACTTACTTAACACAGCATTATACCAGTATTTTGTTTAATAAACACACACACACCCATCTCTTCATTGTAAGTAAGCAGGCATGGATCAAGGTGTGGAGACTACTTTTGTTATTGTATGTCTTGGTAAATGGAATATACATAAAGTTAAACTTCAGCTGCACCAGCAGGAGAGGAATCTTATTATACTATGTGGTCTTTATTCATGGCAAGGAACCAGTTACCAAAATGTGAGACACAAAACAAATGAACTAAACAAGACAGACACGAACATAACAAACGCACAAACATGAATAAAACTGGGGACACCACCTTGGAATGGTCAATGCAAAAGCACTTCCAATATCGTAAAATTCACCAAGAAGGCGCAATAAGGTGGTAAAAGGTCAAATTACAAAGCTTGGTTGGGTATGTGTAGCTATTATCACATAAAATGGTACAAGTAACAACAGAGGTTATCAGTTATACACAGTTAGCTCAGGTAAAATTTTACTAAGTACTGTTTATTGTGTATCACGTCAATTATGTTAATTTCATATGAGTACAGGAAGTACCTTAACACATTTCATGTATCTGGAATATACTGTAAAATCATTTGTATTTGTCGGCATAAAATTTTGTGCTTTTCAGATTTAGAAGATTTAGAACAAATAGAGGAATTTGCGTCGGTCATTTTACAATGTCTTTGTGTTAAATTTGAGGATCAATCATTAACCCACGAAATCAATGAAAAATAATGTCCCACGAATTAAAATGATTTTACAGTATACTAGGATGAATTATTGTTGAGCGAAATAATAGGAATGAGGAGTACATGGCTAAATATAAAGTTGAATGAAGTTTTTCATCAAAAAGAGAATTTATCTGATTATTTAATGATTAATGGAAAACCACTTCAAACTTGACAAAACGGCAACCCTTACACTTCTGTGCAGCCCTCACTCGCCCTACGATACCAAGCACTGTGGGCGAGAAACATGGAGTGTACATGAGTAACAGGGGACCTTTCCGAAACAAAGAGTGTACATGAGTAATGGAGAACCTTTCTGTGACTTGTGTGTTATATCTTTGTTTAGAGCAATATGTTGAGTATTCACTACATATGAGCCACGCCATGTGAAAATGGGTTTTATGCCTTACGTGGCCAGAGTTACTCTAGACCTGCCGGCCAATTTGCTTAGTCTGGTCAGGAGCTACCCTATCCGCTATTGAGACCATGAATCCTTCCGTTTCTTAATTATAATAGCGGACAGGGTAGCTCCTGACCAGACTGTGCAAATGCGTGGGCAGGTCTGGAGCTGTGCTGGCTGCATTTAGCATAAGACCCATATTTGCATGACACTGCTCACATGGGGAAAGCTGTCATGGCTTTAGTTAATTTTATTTCCTGTTATTTATCATTTCATTTGGCATCGGGGCTTCCTTGATTAAAATGGTAGCATTTACTATTCAACGACTCTACAGAACAATAATTTATAAATGACTTTACTCCATACCGTAAAAACGCAGTAATAAGTCAAGATTTTTTAACCTCCAAAATTTTATTTAAATCACAGACTCGACTTATGAGGTAAATATTAGATTGATCTTTTTGCATCAATTCTGACACTTGGTAAAAGTTATAACGCACCATGCAACTGTAACTTTTCAATAACATATTCCAGCTGCAACTCAAATAAGATTAAGTTTTGAACACAAGCATGTGTAACACAAACAAGAGCTTTGTGACAGACACACAGCCCTCCACTACTGGGATTAAATGTTGTCGGAGTTAGCTTAAGTACTCTTTGAGTTGAAGGGGAACCCAGATTTTTCAGACAGTTTTCTCTTATAACTATTAACATAGAAACCACAATTCTCTTCAGATGAAAATCTAAAATATTATTCATATTCTCCATATGGCCCTTTATTAGCTTACATTGTTTCATCAACATGGCTAAGAACTTTTTTGAGTAATTGAAGGATCAAGATTCGGACGGACAGACAGATGGACGGGTGGTTAACCTATAGTTCGCTCTAGTTTTATTGGTAGGTGACACTTAACTTTATCTGACTACAGTTCTGGCTGAAATGGTATTATAAATAAGTCAAATACAGTTTCCAATTTCTGAATATAAAAAACTGCAATTTATCTGTTGCTGAGCGTATAAAGCAGTTAACCTGCACACTAGAATGCCTCTAACGCATGCAAAGTTGAAGAAAGATTAAAGTGCAGCTAAATGATCCTCATTCTGGGAAAATAAAGCTTAATGCATGTAAAGTGTCATCCCAGTTTACTTGGCAGTCTGCACAGGCTAATCAAGAATGACATTTTCCGCTTTTTGGGAATTTCTCAACAAGGAAGTCTCTTTTGTCCCTGATCTGGGATGACACTTTACACAAATGTATAAAGCTTGGTTTTCCCAGAATGAGGCTCAAATAATAATTTAGGCAAAACTGCTCAGTCTGGTCCTATATTCATGTAGCTCTTCGGTGAAAACTTAAGAAAATTCCATCAAAAATACATTTCTTTAAGTCTCTTCCTATTTTGTCATTCTAGGTCATTTTACATTGAAATGCCTTGAAAATGAAAATGGTTTTTCTTTTTGTAAGCAGAAAAACAAACTAAATGCACACAAAATATTTTATCGAAAATGTGCTCTTAAGTACACCTTAAGTTAAGATCTCACTGAACAGCTTTGTGAATACAGGCTCACTGAACAGCTTTATGAATACCGGCTCACTGAACAGCTTTGTGAATACAGGCTTACTGAACAGCTTTGTGAATACAGGCTCACTGAACAGCTTTGTGAATACAGGCTCACTGAACAACTTTGTGAATACAGGCTCACTGAACAGCTTTGTGAATACCGGCTCACTGAACAGCTTTGTGAATACAGGCTCACTGAACAGCTTTGTGAATACAGGCTCACTTAACAGCTTTGTGAATACCGGCTCACTGAACAGCTTTGTGAATACCGGCTCACTGAACAGCTTTGTGAATACCGGCTAACTGAACAGCTTTGTGAATACCGGCTACTGGTGACTTTAGTGAGAACAAAACAACACTAGAACTCCGCGAGTTGGATGTGTCGCCTGATGGCAATGGGTTAACCAAGAAATTGGCTCATTTCAAAAAGTCTAAGTCCAAAATGAGGTCAAGGTCACAGGGGTAAAAACTTGAAAGCAATATCTGAAGGGACACAGTAGTTATGAGCCTTTTTCGAATCGCGGTCGCAGATTTCGAAACCTAAATGCTGACCTCAAGTTCAAGGTCAAAGTCGCAGGGGTCAGAATTTGTATGCGCATGGAAGGTGTTGTCCAGATACACATGCATACCAAATATGAAAGCAATATCTGAAGGGACACAGAAGTTATGAGCCTTTTTCGAAAAGTGTGACGCCGCCGCAGACAACGCCGTCGCGCTGACAAAGTAACACCTGACCATAGTCAGGCGACACAAAAACTAAAGTGTTTTCAGCAATAAGACCAAAACAAAACACTTAAGTGTTTTCAGCAATCAGACCAAAACAAACACTTAAGTGTTTTCAGCAATCAGACCAAAACAAAACCATTAAGTGTTTTCAGCAATCAGACCAAAACAAAACACTCAAGTGTTTTCAGCAAGAAAAAAAACTACACAATTTTGGGAAAACACCCCTACCTTTAATCAAACAGCTAGAGCGGGGTCTGGTATTTCCGAACATGCAGGTATTACCGAACATTAATTTAAACCTAAAAGTAAACACATGACGTTTACACTGAATTGTATATGATGTCATCAGTAATCGTCACTATCATTTTCCCTTCACTATCAAAGCCAGCCCTGGCAGATATTGATATCGTTAGTTTAAAAAAACGGCATTTTGCAACAGCGCCAATTTCTAGGTAAGAAAATTACGTTATTTTTTATTTTTTTATGTTAATGCCTTAGATCCCATAGTCTAACAAAATAGTGTCTGTCTTCGTAACTTCTATTTATTCGATGATAAACATGTACGACTTCAGGTTTAACTGGTGCATTATTTCACCTTGACATGACTCTAAAGATTTTAACAGGTTAGTCTATTACGGAACGTCTTCATTGATCGTATAGATGCTCTGTTCTTATGTTTTTGTTAGCATATTTCGTCAGTTTGCATAATTTGAGATATTAACATATCTAAAGATACGTATTTCCGTACACACACAGATCTAAAAACAAAAAAAATGTTTTTTGTGATACTTGTTTATAACTAAATAACAAAGAGACTCGTCAAAACTGTTGCTTCCAGGATGAGTCAAATGATTGGGCAAAAGAGAAAGCTGCAATACAGTGCGAGTGTCATCGAAGAGGCTGTAGATATGGTAAAAAGCAAAGCCATGTCCCTCAACCGAGCAACTAGAGAATTTGATATTCCAAAAACAACTTTGTTCGACAAGGTAATAACACTTCAGTAAAATGTACTTCGTATTATGATGTACAAATCGATATTAGATTAAGATCATATAACCTCACGATTCTTAAATGGCCCTTTACTTCAAGCAATGATCTAAATAATTTCCTTTGACATCCAGGTCCATGGGAAGTATCAGAGCAGTAGGACAGGTCCAAGAAGAACATTGAATGACGAGGAAGAAGGTCGAATAGCGGACTGGGCTATTCACATGGCTAAGATCAGGTTTGGCCCTACACGGAAAGAATTGGTACAAGTTGTGAAGAAAATTCTTGATGATGATGGAAGGCCAACCCTGTTTAAGGACAACCTTCCAGGTAAGGACTGGCTGAATGGTTTTTTCTCTAGACGCCCCCAGCTCTCGGTTCGGACAACCTTGCAACTAGGAAAGGAGAGGGCAATAATATCCCCTGAAAAAATCATGAAATGGTTTGCGGATTTCGAGCATTATGTTAACAATGAGGTCAAGGACCGCAGTGTCTTGAGCGACCCATCCCGGCTTTATAATGCTGACGAGTCTGGATTCAGCTTTTGCAGTAATACCGGCAAGGTAATCGGGTATAAAGGTGCGCCAGTAGTTTACAACTATGGGAATAGTAGTGAGCAGCAGCTTACTGTTCTTGCATGTGCCAGCGCAAGTGGTCATTTTTGCCCCCGATGATAGTTTATCCGGAACAGAGGTTCGGGTTTGAACCACTGAACGAGTTTGAAGATGCTCATATGGGGCGCAGTGAGTCCGGGTGGATGGATTCGGATTTATTTTGCCATTGGCTGTTAACCTGTTCCATCCCGGCTCTAGAGTCAAGGTGTGTGAAAAAGGCCCGTGATCCTATTTCTGGATGGGCATTCCACGCACCTGTCTTTGGAGGCGTCCAATATTTGTGTGGAAAATGGCAACGAACTGTACTGCCTTCTGGAGCACAGCTCCCATATCATGCAGCCCCTTGATCTGCGCCTGTTTGCTGTTCTAAAACAAAAATGGAAGGATGCAGTGCGAGAATTTCAAGTTGAGAACATTGGCGAGTTTGTTACTAAGCGCACATTTGCGAGGGTATTCAGGTCCGCATGGGAGAAGAGCACCACTATTTAAGTCGCGTTGAAAGGGTTCATGGAAGCTGGGTTGTTTCCGCTCAACCCAGAACGTGTTACAAAGTCAGTAAAACTAGCGCCCAGGAGCATGTTCTCTTAACACATCCAGAGCAGTGGAACAGAGGGTAGCGCTGAGGCCTCAGTAGCTGATCTCACAGCAGACATCAGTGTACCTGATACGCTAAACAGGGGTCCAATCGCTTCACTTTCATGTGATTCATCTGCAGTAACAAATGGTGATGCTTCTGTTCCGACCATGACCACTGTTAATGTGCCAACCACAGCACTT
The DNA here is from genome assembly GCA_007657795.1 of Dreissena rostriformis. Taxonomy (NCBI): domain Eukaryota; kingdom Metazoa; phylum Mollusca; class Bivalvia; order Myida; family Dreissenidae; genus Dreissena; species Dreissena rostriformis. Next base: position 49,561 of record VMBQ01003144.1, read on the forward strand.
GATCACGCTGCTTCTCCTGTCACTGAAATCCCTGAAACAGTTTCAGTAGGCAGTTCCTCCACCACAAGTACATGTGACACTGCCGTCCCAGGTGCTTCTTTTAAGGCAGACACAAACATCCCTGTAAAGAGCCCAGAGTCTCCATTCTCCAAACGTCTGAAATTCCCCACAGCTCAAGCTTCCAACAGTAAGAAAAAGAAAAGTGTGTCATTGCCAAAGGCAATCACTGGCCATGATTACAGAAAACTGTTACAGGAAAGAAAGGCATTGAAAGAGCAGCAAGAGAAGGAAAAACAAGAGAGAAAGGAAGAGCATATGCGCAAGAAAGAGTTAAAAGAAAAGCAGAACATGATCAAGAAAAGGAGTCAATTGGAAAGGAAGAAGGCGATGCAAGAAAGGAAAGCTGCAGAAGAAATGATGGAGAAGGAGACTGCATCTTACAGTGACGATGCAACCGTGGTAGCACCTGGGAAATGCTACAAGTGCGAAGAGCCATATGGAAAGGATTTCATCGAATGTGACCAATGTTGTCGCAGGTTTCTTATTACCTGTGTACAGAACGAGATGATTGATGGTGTAAATATTGTTGACCGCCTCTCCAACATTGCGTTACGAGTAGTCGCCCTTTAATGCAAATGCGCGAAGCTCGTGATACGTTAATTAGGAAAATTGTATACAAGTTGTTCTTAATAACAAGCGTGTTATTAATACGTTATACACGTTTAATTCTCCACGTTTGTTGATGAAATGACATTAAAATGAAATGTTATAACCTGTTTAATCTTTCAGTTGAAAAATACTGATTTATTTTTTTAAAAACACTAATGTTCGGAAATACCCGACAATCGTGTTCGGTAGAGCCGATATGTTCGGAAATTGCCGCATGATAGTTACGTTTTAACATAATATATTGTCGATTGGAAGAGTACAGCGCAGTCGTAAATAGCCGCAAATGTAATGTTGAAAATTGTAGAAATATGGAATGATGCAGTCCTTTAAAAGTGAGTGTATTAAAGAACATAATAAAATCTGCCTTAGGTAGTCGGAAATACCCGACCCCGCTCTAATCATTTTTTGGAAAAAAAAATGATATAAAATATCTTTGAATTTATATGACGTGATCAAGTAAGTACAGGTAATTTATCTGACTATGGGGCTTATTATGTTTTGATTGTATACTAAGCAAGCATCTTGGTGAGAAGTATGGTCAGAAAAGCATGTGCAGTCTGGTTCATTTGAGCCTCATTCTGGGAATACTGGGCTTCAAGCATGTGCGTTAAGTGTCGTCCCAGATTCTCCCGTGCAGTCTGCACAGCCTAATCAGGGACAACACTTTCAGTACACACTAGATTTTTGTTTCCACTACAAAAGGTTTTTAAAACAATTCTCCACACAAATGTATTTGGTTCTGGCCTGACTTCGTGGTCATTCAATACAGCTGCAGTGTAACCTACCTGACTGGTTGTACTGTCAGTTTGTCCCTGGAGTTATTAGACTGGTTACGCTCCATGTCTATCTTAGTGCCGTCCCCCTTCATCACAGCGATACACTTCCAGTTACCCAGGTAGTTACCTAGCAACGCAGAACAGATCTCTCGGGTGAATTCAGGAGTTTTTGTACATATTGCTTGTTTATCTATAAATGATCAACAATTTGGTTTTCTTATTGGCAGTATGCCTAATATATGCACATTGTAAATGAGTAAATATAGTAGGTTATAGACAAAAAAAGGTTATAAAGATACTTTTTTTGTTCAGTGCAGTTCTAACACAACATGACAAAATATTCTGCAGTTACAACAGAGACTATAAATAACCGTTTTGGAATTACTTTTTTTAACTGTTTATTGTGTATTTAACAATAGTAATTTTTCTTCATTGTTCTATAGAATAATTTTGCCATTGCGATGCGTGATTGAAAGGTACTCAAATATCTTTAATAGGTTAGAAATGGATACAATGGAGTCCCGTTATGAGAAAACTGGGCTCAAATCATTTGCGTAGAGTGTTGTCCCAGTTTAGCCTGTGTCTTTGGTATTTTTAATTTCATGGAAGTCTCTTCTTAGCACAAATCCAGTTAGGTCGGAAAGTGTCGTCCCTGATAAGCTTGTGAGGACTGCAAAAGCTTATCTGGGATGACACTTCACACACATGCATTAACTGTTTCAGTGCTGGAACCGAATTTTGAAGGCCTTTGCAAACAGTTTGGATCCAGATGAGACGCCACAGAACGTGGCGTCTCATCTGGATCCAAACTGTTTGCTATTCTGATAGTATTCTTTAAAAAATTTTGAAGAAAAGGCTAATTTTAGAAATTCAGCAGACGACATTTTAGCAGACGACAAATTTGCCAGCATGCAAAGGGTTAAGCCGCGTTTTCTCAACACATATGGTTCTTCACAGAAAACAGACTTGAAAACTTCTCAATAAGGAATATACATGTACCAAATTCCCAAGGAAGATGTTCCAGTGTACTACCCAGAGTGTATGAGTGAATGTCAGTTTTAAGTTCTTACTAACTTTGGCTTAGAAATCACATATTTGACTTATACATTTATGAAGGACAAAGGTGTATGCCACTAAAACAAAATTTCAACTTTGCAAATGTTACAGATAAAAATATTTATTCAATTCTGAATTAAATAACATATAAACATTAACACAAAAGTTGAACACAATAAGTTTATGTTCAATATTGTCTTGCTATAACCTTTCCGCTACCTAGATGTCACCGTGGCGTAGTGGATATGGTGTCGGCCTAGCAACTGATAGGTCAATGGTTTGATCCCCACTGTGGAAACATTCCTTAGATGACCCCAAAAGACACCAAGTACTGGTTCTGCCCAGGAAACAGACTTGAGTGGTTAAATAAGCCTGAGGCTTTCAATGCAATCGAGCAAAACATAAATAGATTTAAGCTAAAACTATTACCTTTCCACATGCGTACGCAGCTGTCGTCACCTGAAGACACGAGCACTGTGCCCAGAACGTTCCAGCACACTCTCCACACCTGCAACACAAGTACAGCGCATGAATGACAAACTATGACACAATAATGAACATGAGGGCCATGGACTAAGGCGCTCACCTCAGACCGAAAGGAACAAGACTATTCTGATAAAGTGCGAGCTGATTCATGAAGAACCACATTTATTTGGACCACAAAAGTGACTTCTAGAGCATTAACATGTTGTTTTTTTTAATTTGACCTAGTGACCTAGGATTTGAGCTCACATGACCCAGTTTCAATCTCAGCCGAGATTACATTTGGACAAATGTTCTGACCAAGTTTCATGAAGATTAGAGCTTGTAAAAGTAGTATTAGTTACACTGTTAGTAACTGATGGTGTATGGGATATACACCCTCAGTAATTTCATACCATACGAGAGCGAAGCTCGAGTATGGTATGGCATTACTGAGGGTGTATATCCCATACACCATCAGTTACTAACAGTGTAACGATTATATCTCACCGACTACCTTTATATAATATATAATACATAATATATATAATATATTATATATTATGTACTATATACTATATAGTATATACAATATATAATATATTATGTAGTATATTATATATTATATTTTATATATTTTTTTTTGTATATTATATATTATATAAATTTTATAATATATATTTAATATTATATATTATATATGTAATTTTTGTATATTATATATTTTTATATTATATATTTTTTATATATTATATATTATATATATATATATAGTATATATTATATTTATATTATATATAATATATTATGCACACATATATTATACTATATATTACACCTTATAGGTTCCCCGTCCATATGCATACACATAATATAATAACAAGACTTATCTAGCATTTTTTCGAACAGACGCCATTTTTTTTTACCTTAATAGGAGAATGGAAATTACTCGGGGTGTATGGAAATTACTCGGGGTGTATGGAAAATACACCATGGGCACGTGACCGCTCTAAGCCAATCGGATTAGTTCATTTTTGTAGGAGGTGAGATATTGATGAATACACCTGAGGCCATATGTAGTTATATATAGCAAGTTGTAATACACTTTTTTATACATATTCTTAGTTGTGAAAAGAGATGACTTTAGACAAAAGGGCCATCACGGCCCTAAAGCGCTCATATGAATTAAGACTTGACCTGGTTTTTGATTCCACCTGATCTAGATTCAAACATGATTGCTTTTCTATTGCCAAGATAAACCTTGTAACAAAGTTTAACAAGGGTTGTTTGTAAAACATGCATGCCCCCCATATGGGCTGTCAGTTGTAGTGGCAGCCATTGTGTGAATACGTTTGTGGTGGTGGTGGTGGTGGTGGTTGTGGTGGTGGTGGTAAACCATTTTACTGTGTAGATTCACCATGACCTTGACCTTTGACCTAGTGACCTGAAAATCAATAGGGGTCATCTGCCGGTCATGACCAATTTCCCTATGAAGTTTCGTGATCCCAGGCCTAAGCGTTCTTGAGTTATCATCCGGAAACCATTTTACTACTTCAGGTCACTTTGACCTTGACCTTTGACCTAGTGACCTGAAAATCAATAGGGGTCATCTGC
>VMBQ01003144.1:65505-82270 GCA_007657795.1 Dreissena rostriformis
CTTGGGATGCAAAGTTTCGAATTATGTGAGTCCCAAAAATGCATTGAAATTTCTAAAAAAATAATATAGTAATTGAGTCCCAGTACAAATTTGTAAAAATATCACTGATCATGATTCATGAGGAATTTGCCTATAATGTAAAAATGACTGTCTGGACAAGTCCTAATGAACTGCAGAAGTAAGATTATTTTACATGCACTTTTGTGAAGTTAGGAGCAGAATTTCATTATGAATACTCGATATTTGTTGCTAATGCATATTTTTATGCAGGCACCACTCTATTGACTATTGACCACCATTGACTTGTGAATGAAGGATCAAGATTTTCAAAGAGGATTGAGATTATCAATTAGCAGTTAATATTTCAGTGGTTAATAATAAAACATGGCTGCATATTACAATCAATTTACTTCACCTTTAACAAACAGAAATGCAGAGCATCCTATGTTTTTGCAACTGTTAAATTGCCCCTAACATCGCTGTGTATTTACTCAAAGTCATTTTATATTGTTCATATACAACATCCGTATTCCAATTCAAGGACATTTTAAGGATATTTTTTCCATATTTCAAGGACTTGTCTCCATCTTTCAATTTATGCAGATTTGTTTATGGCGTTACGCTGGATTGTGAAGGCAAAAATCTGGGTCAGGATATAACTTGTCAGGCCATTCATTTATATACAGTCCACCTGGTGTACAGCGGCCAGTCGAGCGAAGTGGCCAAAGTTGAAGGCAGGTGGTCCCTGTACTAAGGTGACCACTTTTTAGATGGTTGGTCAGATGATCATATCATTCTAATTCAAAGAAACAGACCCCAAAAGCTTATAAAAATGTATTTGTACACAAACATCAAACAACCATAATTTTCATTCAATTAAGTACAAACTCTTTGCACAATATATCTTTAATACATTTTGTAAGTAAATCAATTTATGATACAGATATTTCAAACCACATACAATCTTTCTTAATAAAAACAATCTCAACATACATGTACCCAGTGCTTTCCACAGGATTTATCTCAGGCGCCGCGATGCTGATAGGGGTGGTTCTAGAGGGGTGTCCCCTCCCGGCGTTGATTTTTAAAAAAACTTATCGTGTCAATTGACGTTCTGTGGTGCGTAATAACTCTATGAAAAACAGCATCAAAAGACGTCATTTGGTTCGCTTTGACTCTTCAAGAAAACCACCCAGATATAAAGTCATTTATAAAGATATATTTGTTAATTTTTTTTAAACTTTCCCGCATAGATCCTGACTCAAACGATTCCCCAATACCTCCGTATCAACCCGACTCTATTACTGCATACTTTTCAAGTTTCTATTCATTACCCGATAATCCCGTTTTATTCCATTTTTAAAAGCACTTTCTGGTAAAAATATTGAGGATAAAAGTTCTAGATAGTTCCTTTAACACAAACGTTGCCAATTTTTTAAAGTATCAAATAAATATCGGCATAAGTGACTATTTATAGATTTGATGAAATATTGCCACTGAACATTTGTAAATCCCCTGACGTGATGTGTGCGTGTTTATACAACACTCAATACACCCATGCTTTCTATGCAAATGATGTGATGTTGTACATGCTGCATAATTTTCGCACGCTTTGTATTGAAAAAGGGTCAACACGAAATAAATTATCACTGTTATTTGAAGCAAGAATCTGTAAACGTTGAGTTAACATTTACCTTCGGAAGTGCGTTTCGGATTACAAACATGTTGACATAAACATTCGGGAGTGGGTTTCGGATTAAAAATTTAATTATGCTCATTTGAGATTTCAACAAAACATTTACAGTTGCATAATGAATTCAACGATAATTTGTTAAAACGCTTTACGAGTCGAGTAAATGTTTTGACAGTATGCGTGAAAGTACGTCACGAGTCGTCTGCATTATTTAACCACAGGTAGTGCATCATACAAAGCGTGCGCTCTCATTGGCCAATATTGATTTTCCAATACAGCGACGCTCCGCCTTTAGGCGGGCTTTAGATGTGTAAAGCAATAGATGTAGTTGACAGAGAATCGTAAATCGGCTTTTAAACTTTTCGGCGAAGTCGATATCACTTTGATCTTAAGAATGGCAGTTAAGCAGCCAAAATACACTGATCGCAAAATGTCAGGCGCCCCGCGGACTCTGATTTCGAAATTCAAGCGCCCCGGTGAGGGACCGTTGAATGGCCTTTGGAAAGCACTGATGTACCACATCCGGTTCGCCTGGTAGCGAACAGGTACAAGTGACATTATCTATTGATACCAATTCAAAGCATCTAAATAAAAACAAAACACTTTGATTACAATTTTCAGACTATTGCATATAAAATGTGTTAATTTTGACAAATTGAATGACATTCAAAGGACTTTTTTGCAGGTTTAAATTAAAGGACTTTTAAAGCATGAAATTCAAGGGTTTTTCATCCCCTGTGTGAACCCTGTTTCACATTTTTTAAAGCCATATATTAAAGAAAACTGCATAGCTCCTGGTGGCCATGGCTTTTTTAATAAAGCAAAATTATTTAGATTTTGGTGAGACTCACCAAAGAAAACATGCTTGTGAAACTCGATTTCAACATCAGTTTCTGAGATAACATTCAAGATTCTTATATTTGAAATGTAAGCAGGGCTCTGCTGCCTATCGCAATTGTTGCCAAATGCTCAAGTTTTAAAAAAGTGGTGAAAAAATCTTTCACTTTGTAAAAACAAGTACCGAAAATGGATTATCTATTATTTCCCAGTAAACAAATGGCATACACGAATCCATTATAAACAAGTGCGGGTGAGCACACAACTCATATATGTATAGTCGTCAATAAATTTCTATGCTGTAGCCAGTCAACCTATAACAGATTGTAAAATATTGGAAATATATACGATAATGAAAGGACAATTTAAAAAAATGACATAATTTCTTAAATGAACATTAAGTTTTACACATGAGCTTTTGTTGCAATATATTTGCTTTAGCTTGTGACTTTTGCTTATGGTGATTGCAGCGTCTTTCTTCAAACAAGAAAGTATCACCAACTTAATTAAGTGAATATTGCTCTTTACGGTCTTTTAAGTAATCACCAATAAAATGAACCTAATAGTTTTGGAGCAGAAGAGCATCTTTTAACAATGAAAAACAGAAAGCTAATGGCAAACAATGGTATATGAAATGATTTCAACTAGTTACAATAAATGTTAACAAAAAAATCTAATGCACTTCAAGAACAAGTATTTCGCTTTGTTCAGATATTCCCACAATGATCGAATTCCTGTTGATATCGTAGCAGACTGACATTGGGTAGCCCACAACATCAGTCTCAGTAGCCAGTGTAGCTAGTTGTCTCCTGCCTTCTCTATCCATTTGTATGATGCGATTAGCACTGAACAAACCGACCACCACTTGTCCTGCTGGTGTAACATGGACACACCATGGAGCATGTAGTTCAGGATCAGTGAAGGTGGATATCAGGGTCCCATCTGGGGACAGTGTGAGGAGCTTGTGCTGGGGGAGGTTGATGACATATATCCTGTCACCAGTAGGACTCACAGCACACTTCCACACTAAAATAAACAAACAAAAGCAGTGATTTAGTATTAATCTGAATAATATTCTCATTAAGTTATTTGTCAAACAATAAGTACCTTTTCATGGGTCGTATATCAGGCTTTAAACAACTCAGTAAATGATCTTTGTGGTTAAATTATTATGCATTTATAATCCAAATTGTTTTCATTTACCAATAAACAATGATAAATATTCATTTACCAATAAACAATTGTAAATAAATAGTTTTAAAATTCGCAACAATAACATCATTTCAAAACTGCGGGCCGATTTTATGGTAAAGAAAAACCATAACTTATGTAGCTTCACATTTATATACACTACATGTACATTTAGGAAACCATTTGATGTTTCCTGGATTAATTAACAATAGAAAATATCTACAAACAAGAGATGTGTTTGACAGAAACACAATGCCCCCTACTGCCCGGCTTTGAAAAATAAATAAAAAATAAAATTAAAAAAATTACTTTTTTTTTTTACCTTTGACCTTGAAGGATGACCTTGACCTTTGACCACTCAAAATGTGCAGCTTCATGAGATACACATGCATGCCAAATATCAAGTTGCTATCTTCAATATTGCAAAAGTTATGACCAACGTTAAAAGTTTTCGGACGGATGCACAGACTGACTGACAGACAAACTGACAGTTCAACTGCTATAATTTACCCCACCCTACCGGGGGCATAAAAACACTGACACACATAATATGATCAAGATAATTAGCATTAAATTAGGGAAATACTCCTATAACAGCGGTACTACACATTACTAGACCTAGTGAGCAGGCACATACATTATAAAGCTGACTGGCTCCAGGCACTATACTTTTTAATTCAACCTGCTTACATACAATTTATAAAAGAATCTCAATAATGGACCTAGGGCTTTTATATATTTGCAAAGAAGAAAAATATGTATGTAAGGTATAATATCTTGAAAGATGCGTAAAGAAAGTATATAGGCATTTGCAAAAGTTTTGTTGAAGACATCAGTCAAGAATAAAACATGACACTATTTGACCTCACATGATTTCTTTAGCAAAGCATGCTCTTTTATTCAGGATCATATTAGCTCATTGTTAAGTTAGAGTTATTAAGATAATAAATGTTATGTCTTATTTGTGTAATTTACCTTGGAACATTACTGATAATGTGACAATGTATTGTGACTATGACAGAAAAAAGAATTACAAAACAAAATAAAACCCACATATAGCCATACAATATATTGGAACATAATTTCTTCTCCAAAAATAATTGAGTTAGTATTTATAATTGTTAAAAACTACACATGTCACTTTTGTGCCAAAAAAACCTGCATGTGGCTTAGTCAGATGATACTGCCAGACAAAGGGCAATAACTATAAAAAATATGGACGCAAGATTTATGGTCCTTAGGCACTACCCTTTACCTCAATGAGAGCTTACTACCAATCCATTTTCCAGGTGATTACTCCGATAATTTTTAAAATATGTCCATACAACATTTTAGCATGAAAATTAACAGAGGCTAATAACTTTGCAATTATGAAAGCAAGACTATTGGTTTGTGCACAGCACGTCCCTTCAAGGAGATCTATCAACCTATAAAGATTTAATTTGATGTCTCATGATTTTCAAAATAGTCCAAGAGGAACAAGCAAAAGAATGGCAATCTACTCTAAGAATATTTTTGGAAGCCAGAGTAATGGCTCTTGTGCACTGCATTCCACTTATACTACCTATGAAGTTTTGAGTTGATATCTCTCAAACTAATGCTATTATCACGAAAATACACCAGTCTATAAAATTCTAAAGTAAAGGTATGGATTGCACAATTTTTCAAGTGAATTCTCTTGTTTTACCTAAGACATTAAATCAAGATCTTGAACTTTGATCTTAAGACTTGGTTCTTACATAGGGCACTCCATCTCTGTACTCTATTTAATTCAGAATTTTTGAAAATCCTAGATAGACTATATTCCATGTTTTGGCCTTTGACCCTGATTTGTGAACTTGGCATTGAGGCTAGATATTGACATAGATATTCGCTACAATCTGGACAAAAAATATTTTCCTATCAATGTGTTAGGAGTTGATTTCTATATTTGACCTTGAACTGTTTCCTTTTATGTACACTCTGTCTGAGCATTCTGATCAATTTTGACAAACTATTTGAAAATCCATATTTATATATGCTGAAAAGTTTTGCTTCAGAAAAAGTGTTAAGGACAAAGTTACTTAATTTAACTTGCACGACACTTTGTCTTATCAGTGACACCATGCTATTTTAACATTCATCCATGCTGAAGAAAGAAATGCATGGAAGAAACATTTTTCGTACTCCAGTAGCCCGTCAACTGCACAACCCTTATGAAGTTCACACAATATGGCTGGTTTTCAAAAGAGCATAAAAATATGAAAACAAACCAAGGCAATAAATCTAAAAACATAAAGGCAACATTTATGGCTTTTAAAATGCACTTCCTCTCAGTGAGATCTATAGACCTCAGAAGTTTCATGTTGTACAATGTAACTCTTATAATTGTTAAGACATGCCATGGACAAAAAAACCTGCAGACAGACAGAAAACCAGATACCAGTAATCCCCTTTCTTGTGCTGGAGGTATCAATATAAATTTAAATAATTATCTTCAGTATTTAAATATTTGTTGGTGTAATGCTTTTACCTGTGTCACCACCTGATACGTCCTCATACATCTTTTTCACAAGTGTCCCAGTCAGGGTGAAGTGGTACAGAGCAGTGCGAGAGGTGACATACAACGCTCCCTGGTGATGGGCAATACCAGCAACATCATGCTGTAACTGAAACTTCCTCTTGTTTACCAGCTGCCCATTGCGAACAGAAATAAACTGGACACTGTTTGTCTGACCATCATCCACAGTAACTGCCATGTCATCACTTGTAATATGGCATATATCCCAGAGATCACCAGACACATTGCAGTGACTGACTACATTGTACTGCTTGTCTAACAGCTTCAATCTCTTATTATTTTGATCTGCAACAACAATCTGGCCACTTGGTAGACAACAGATGCCTGTGATCTTGTAACTCTCACCTGGCAAGTCACTTGATATGTGCACATCATGAAACGATCACCTTGTCTGGATTCAATTGTAAGGCCGGTGACTGACTACCTTCTAGAATGCTCCCCAGACCTGACTGTTTCAACAAGTACTGTTGAATGTCTGTGTTTTCCTGGAATAGAACTGAACATTCAACCTTAAGACAGGGCTTCTTCAGACATGTTTCTGACTCCTGAATTTTGTCCAGACATTTCCTGGCAGCTATAAATGTGAGTTCCTCCTTACTCTTATCACCAAGGTCCTGTACAGCTTCACTGAGTTTGTTCAGGTCATCCTTCAGTCTATGGCAGTTGTCTACATCATTCTTAAGGGAGGCTTGCAGTGCAGTCCTTTTTTTTGAATCAGAGTTTATTTACAGGTCCTACCGGCCTCTTCACGAGTTCTTTATGGTCCGACCTGTGCAGTGCAGTCCTTCTATCTTCCTTCTATCTTCCAGTTCTTTTATAGTCACCTGTTCCATTTCATCTAGAGCAGCATTCAATTTCTGTCGCACATCTCGGACTTCTTGAAGTCGTTCAATGAATGAATCATCTATAGACTTAATGGTGTCTTCTCCGGTACTTTGAAGCTGTTTCAGTTCTTCCAGAATAGTTTTGATCTTAACTGCCAACTTCTGCAGATCTGTTGAGTGACTTTTAACTGCCTCTGATAAAAGTGTCACTTCTTTGCACTGTCTGAAAGCACAACATAAATAACTATCATCATTTGACAAATTTTAAAACATTGAGCTGAGACTGAACATTAAAATGAAACAAGATGTGGATAGTATTGCGAGCAATACAGACGTCCCATACAATTGAAAACCCATATCAAAGAGAGATTGTGCATATTTCGATTTATCTGTATATGTTAACTGTTTTATTATCAAATCCAATAAAATGTTCATTTGTCACAGCAGTATTAATTTCCTTTTAACATTCAACAGACAAAAATGAGTGTTTCATGATTATACATGTATATTATGTCTGCAGTACTTTTTGAGAAATCCCATAATTCAGTTTTTCAGTTTGACAGACAGACATGAGGCCTCCGTTGATACATGTCAGGGAATGATAAAACTGATTCAAATTCAAACAAACTGTTAAATTTATAAAAAAATTAGATGTATACAATAGTAAATAACTAGAGCTTTGTCACAGACGTGACGTATACCCCCACATGCTGCATTGATACAGAATATTTTGCATGCTGTCTTCACAAAACAAGAGAAGCTAATTTATGGCGATTTTTTAAAATTATTATGCCATCATTATTTATGGCCATTTTGACCTTTGAACTCTTGAATTCTTTCGCATGACACGCTGTCCAATGACTGTGAACAAAATTAATGAACAGTGATTTTAAAATCTCACAATGAATTAAAATCTCAAAATGAACGACATAGGTATGGCCCGGACAAGCTGATTTATGGCCATTTTTTACCTTTGAACTCAAAGCGTTACCTTGACCATGGAGATATTGACGTGATTCTTTCGCGCGACACATCGTCCAATGATGGTGAACGAATGTTCCAAATGATTTCAAAATCTCACAATGAGCGACATAGTTATCGCCCGGACAAGCTGATTTATGGCCTTTTTCAACCTTTGAACAAAAAGTGTGACATTGACCTTGGAGGTATTGACGTAATTCTTTTGCGCGACACATCCTCCAATGATGGTGAATAAATGTACCAAATGATTTTGAAATCTAACGATAAATGACATAAAAATGGTCCCGACAAACTTTCGGTTTAAAACGCACTTAGAAACCCCGTGACCTAGTTTTTGACCCGGCATGACCCATATACAAACTTGACCTATACATCATTTAGATACAGCTTCTGACCAAGTATGGTGAAGATCGGATGAAATTTCATGACAAACAGACAGACCGACAGACCAACCGACAGACCGACAAAGTGACTCCTATATAGCCCCAATTACCAATGGTAATGGGGGTATAATAGGAAAATGCAGTAAAGAAGTAAGCCAAATATTTGTAAAAAAAAAATATTTGGCCTACAATTTATGAAACTTATGTGGAAGACAGAAAAACGAGCAATCAAAACACTTTACTATTAAGAACTGTAAACAAAATTGTACTTAAGATTGTTTTCAGTACTGTAGTGTACATGAAAATGAAATGATAAGATATCAACAAAATTTTACTGAACACAATAATATTGATGAAATACCTGTGACTAAGAAGTACACAATTAGTGCAGCACAGTTGACTGTGGTCCTGACAAAACATTTTCAGTTTCTCGTCTTTGTGGACCTCACAAATCTGTAGGAAATCCTCTGTTTTCTTACAGAGAGGCCATTTATTCATATCTCCTCTCCCATATTGGGTATGTTTTACATATAACTGGCTATGCAGTTTAATACATTTGCCACAAAATAGCTTTGTACATGTTTTACAGAAGAACTCGGCACTTTTTTCAATATGTGTTTCTTCGCAAGCATCACAACAATAGTCCTTCACTGAGTCTGAACTTTTATAAACTGAACCTGTCGCCATTTTGTGATTTCTATTATCAACTCACTAGATTACTCCGCTATGTAATTACTATCAATTTCACTCTAGGATAGGACTATAAAAGCAATAAGAAGACTGTAATGTGCTTCAGTACATGATTAATATAGCGTCTTTCCTTAATTCACATTCCACCTTGTTAATGCCACTAAATATGCGTGACCAAGGACTATCTATTATAAATTCAATGAGGTAAACCATTTTCTGAAAATTGGGGGTAACAGGTTTTTCAGTTTACAACCAGCAGCTTTAGTCTGTCTGTTTAAACAAAATCAATAAATTGACCCATATTGTTTTTCCCATACTAAGCATAGCTCTCATTTTATTTTTAGCATGTAGCATTTCTGTTCTGAATTAGTGACCAACATAGAACCAATAGAACCCTGAACTGCACTGAATCAAATATAAACTTGCCCATTCCAAAATTTAACCTTTCTTAAACCAGGAAGTAAATAACAGTAAAATGCTAAGGACGTAAAGGTTATTTAATAGTGAACAACTGTCAATGTAAAACAATTTCAGATTTGTTCGTCAATCATAATTTAAATATTCCCTTTCATTTAAACTGCCATATTTATTTTTTTATTTTAACGCTATATGAAAACTAATATTAACTTATATGTTTATTTGAAATCACAAAATTTGCTTTATTACCATTTTGTTGTTGTCTTCTTAGCTTGTTTTTTTTTGTTCAAGTATGTGTTAGTTTAAGAAAATTGTAAANAATGATAAGATATCAACAAAATTTCACTGAACACAATAATATTGATGAAATACCTGTGACTAAGTAGTACACAATTACTGCAGCACAGTTGACTGTGGTCCTGACAAAACATTTTCAGTTTCTCGTCTTTGTGGAGCTCACAAATCTGTAGGAAATCCTCTGTTTTCTTAATGAGAGGCCATTTGTTCATATCTCCTCTCCCAAATAAGGAATGTTTTTCATATAACTGAAAATGCAGGTTTATACATTTGCCACAAAAAAACTTTTTACATGTTTTACAGAAGAACTCAGCACTTTTTTCGATATGTTTCTCTTCGCAAGCATCACAACAAAAGACCTTCACTAAGTCTGAATGTTTATAACCTAAACGTCTCGCCATGTTGTGATTTCTAATATAAACTCAGTAGATGTATGTATGTAATCAATATCAATTTCACTCCAGGATATGACTTCAATGGCAGTGTGAAGACTTGAATATGCTTCAATACATGATTAATCTAGAGTTTTGGCATAATTCACATTCTACCTTGTTTATACCATTTATTATGGTACTTTGTCTGCACGCAACACAGTATTTATACACACCCAAAGTTGTCATGTGAGGAACAGAAGGACTATGTACTGATATGTTAACTTAAATATAACTGATAATGAGGTAAACCATTTTCTGAAAATAGGGGTATTCAAGATTTCCATTTTACATCTACACATCTGTTGTGTGTCAGTTATAACAAAATCATCTAATTTACCCATAGTGTTTCACCCACATTTAGCATAGTTCAAATTTAATTTTAGTGTAATGAGCATCTATAACGTTTCTGTTCTGAATTAGTGACTAATTTACTGACAATAGAACCTGAACAGCACTGAATGAAATATAAACTTGCCCATTCTAAATTTTAACCTTTCTTAAATCAAGAAGTAAATTACAGTAAAATGCTTTCGAAATAAAGATTATTTAATATCATTAAAGTGTATAACTGTCAATGTAAAAACAATTCAGATTTGTTCATACATTATAATACAAAATATTCCCTTTCATTTAAATTGCCTTAGATTTTTTTAAATTTTAAAGCTATATATAAACAAAAAATATTAACTTCATTTTTTATTTCAAATCACAAATTCTGAATTATTATCATTTGTGTCATTTCCATCTTAGCTCGTTGTTGTTGTTTGAATTATTAACTTTGTGTGACAAGTATGTGTTAGCTTAAAAGGGTTGTTCATAATTTGTTATGATCCACCTTTAGCCTTAAACTTGATGGGATTATAAGTACCGAGGGAGGGGGGATAGTTAGATCTTGTACTGAGGAAGAAACATAATATGGTACTTATAAATGAAATAAGGCTACATGTAGCAATTCTAAAAGGATCTTAGGTTCTTACAGAGAATGTTATAAGATAGTCATGTGATGGTGTCTCTCATACTGCCATTTTACAGTTCTTTCTTTTAGATTGTAATTTTCAGCATTATCCACATACTACCAATGATTTTGTGGTTATAATGTGAAAATACTGAGCTCAGGCCGGGTATTGAACCCACGACCTCCAGAGTGGTTGTCAGACACTTTAACCACGTTGCTTAAAAGCTAGCCCAACAGCAAGGCTGTTTGAAGTGACCTTATTTCACTACACTCCTCCCCTTTTAATGTTTCAAGGCCCAGACACGCCCGCTACAGCATGTCTTGCATCCGCATGGTCCTCACAGAAACCATTAAACAGCTCAGACCCATTCCAGCATTCACAGTTCTTTTTTTGCCTCGTTGCCATTAATGTGAAAATACTGACCTCTGGCTGGGGATTGAACCCACGACCTCCAGAGTGGTAGTCAGACACTTTAACAACGTCGCTAAAGAGCTAGCCCAACAGCAAGGCTTTTGGAAGTGACCTTATTTCACTACAGTTATAACATAAATTAAAATTATACAGATAGTCTTTAGTAAGCACTGGGATGCATGGTTCATGGTGAACATCCTCAACAAAATTCAAGTACTTTTTAAGGACTTTTTCCATTTTCAAGGGCTTTTCTCCATCTTTAAATTTCTTGTTAAATCAATCATTCTCAAAGAAAAAATGCAACAACTGCAATCACTGCGGATTACCCCTGAATTATTGTTTTGACCCAATAGAGTAATCTTGACCTTTAACAGAACCTTTTTAATTATTAAGTGATAAACAAAATCTCAATGTCCTATGCGCTATCAATCAATGTTTGAGAGAAAAATCCTTGTCTAAAGATTAAACCATGGTTGAACATGGTAGTAGGGCATCATTGAAACCCACATGGTCCAGGAAAAATGTGTTTAGTTGTTAACACAGTTTATTATAAGACCATGAAGCTTGAACAATTGTAGTCTTGAGAATCATGGTAAAACCAAAGTTGACCATGTTACTATGGCGGAAATATACCATGTGGCCTATAAAACATGTTTGACCAACTTAATTTTTATGGCCATGAAATGAGGTTAACCATGCTCTTTAAAAGACCATGGTTGATTAAAGCTACCAGGGCAGCAATAAAATATGTTCGGAAACATGGTTAACAATGGATATAACATGGTCATTTTACGGTCAACCATGATATAAACAAGAGCTGTCAGAAGACAGCGCGCTCGACTATTCAAGTGCTTGACAGTATAAAGTAAGCCATCGTGGGGAAATTGTTCATATTCAATAAGGTCAAGGTAATATAGTCATATTCTAACTGGAAGAGGACCATAAATGAAACATATTGATCGCTTATGTTTTAATGAAGTGGTAAATTATAGACGATTCTGAGTTCAAGTATGTTTTCCACAATCTATTGAACATTTGTAAAGACATTAAACAAACTAATAAGATTATATTCCAAGTTTGTTAGCACTAGCTTAGGTGGGATGGTTGGAAAGTCCATTGTGGCATGTCAGATAATTGTTGTTTTGTAAAAGTATTAATCAAATCTGATCCTAAATAAAGAAGTTATGGCAATTTAANAATAGATTAATTTAGATGTTTTTGTTAAAGTTTACAACATTTTGCAATAAATGCCCAATTCACTCAGATTGGTTTTCTGTACTTTCTTTGTCATTTAGTGGAAAGGCGATTCATAAATATGTTTTAAACTGTCTACAATCATCTTCATTTCATTCTCCAGTTTCGTTTTCTTTCAATTTATGTCACGCCAGATCGCAATGGCAAAAATCTGGGTCACGATAAAACTTGTCAGATCATTCATGTATATACATTTTACACTTTATTCTATGTACAACGGCCAGTCAAGGGAAGTGGCTAAAGTTGTAGGCAGGTGGCCGCTGTTCTAAGGTGACCACTTTTTGGATGGTTCGTCAGATGATAGTATCATTCTCATTCAAAGAAACAGAAACCACAAGATTATATAAATTTTATTTGAACACAAACATCACACAAACATCATTTTAATTCAAATAACCGTAAACGCTTTGCACAATTTCTCGTAAACAAGAGATGTGTTTGTCAGTAACACAATGCCCCCTACTGCGCCGCTTTGATTTTTTTTTTTTTTTTTTTTTTTTTTTTTTTATTTNTAAATAGAAATTATCTCCCTCTAAAGCTTGTTACTTCCCTTGGATTTCGTTTTTTGACCTTTGACTTTGAAGGATGACCTTGACCTTTCATCACTCAAAATGTGCAGCTCCATGAGATACATATGCATGCCAAGTTTTCGGACGGAATCACAGACGGACTGACAGTTCAACTGGTATATGCCACCTTACCGCGGTATAAAAAGTAAATCATTTTAAGATACATATGTTTCAAACCACAGACAATCATTCTCACTCTTAACATACATGTACATCATCGACTCAAATCATTTTAAAAATGTACTTGCATACATTTCAAAACTTTATTATACAAGTTGCAATTCAATATCTGCATGCGCATGTTTTTCCAAAATAGACAATCAATACTCATTTTATTGCCTGCTATTACTCACTAGCTTAGTGTTGTTGTCAGCAATAAAGATCAATGGCGTTATGACTGCAGCTGCTAATTGTTACCAATACATATTCTAACATCAAAGGCAGTTACCACAATCAAATAAAAAAAAGTCGTAGTGCAGATAGCATTGAGATCTTTCACTTATGGTTTAAAGTTTTTAGCGCATTAAAGAGAATAAAATTTATTTTGCTCATTTTCTTGATATGGCGCAGAAAAATATTTTACTAGTAAATTTTGCTAGTAAATCACCGAAATGGATATTTATCTACAGATTTGGTAAACAAACACGTTTATTACAATTTTCAGACTATTCCATATAATATGTGTTAATTTTGACAAATTCAAGGACTTTTTAATGACCGTTTTACAGTTTAAAATTCAAAGACTTTTTAAGAGTAAAATTCAAGGGCTTTTCATCCCCTTTGTGAACCCTGTTTTACATTCTTTAAATCCATATATTAAAGAAAACTGCCATGCCACTGGTGGCAATGGGTTTTTCAAAAAATCAAAATAATTTAGACTTTTGGTAGGCTCACCATAGAAACTTAATTGATTGTAAAATTCTTTACAATTTAAACATCAATTTCTAACAAGATTTTACATTGCTTTATTTGCTATGTAAGCAGGACTCCTGCAGCCTGTGGCAATTTTTGCCAAATGCCTAAGTTTTAGAAAAGTGGCAAAAATCTTGCAATGTGTGAAACAAATTTATGGCCAAAACTGATTACATGTATCTATTATTTTTCTTTAAACAAATGGCTTACACGACTCGACTAGAAACAAGTGCCTGTACATCTCAGACATGTTTACTCGGAAAAACATTCTTAAGCTGTAACCAGTCTACCTTTAACAGATTATAATATGTTTGAAGTTACATTAATGAAAGGACAAATCACAAATTGACATAATTGATTAAATAAATTTTAGTATTACACATTTTATATTTTTATTTACAACTTTTGTTGCAATCTATTTGCTTTAGCTTATGATTTTTGCTTGTGGTGATTGCACTGTCTTAGTTCAAATAAGAAAGTATCAACTACTTGAGTGAAAATTGATCTTTATGATCTTTGAAGTACCAATTCAATGAGTGTAATAGTTTTGAAAAGAAGACAGGCTTCTTTTAATTATGCAAAGAAGACAATTAATTTAAAACATTGGTATAGTTAATGACTTCACTTATTAAGGTAAAGTGCTTATTAATATACACATATGTAGTTCACTGGTTGTTGTTTTTTAGCATACACTGTTTGGATTTGAAAGTGATAAGTGGCAAACTCTTAATTAAACCAGATCAATCATTAAATTGTACACAATACAAATTTAAAACAAATACGCAATTTGTTTTCAGAATATATTTTGTTTTAAAAAGGATAATACAATGTGTTTATGTTGCAGAATACATGACTGTGTATTAATACAAGTTTTCTTCATTATATCATCTAGCTTGACTGTGTTATATGTACCAACAGACCAATACAATGTACATTCTACATGTATATAATACTATCATTAAAATACATGTTATAAAAAATCACTATTGCAGTTCAAGAACAAGTATTTTGCTTTGATCACATATTCCTACAATGATCGCATTCCTGTTGATATTGTAGCAGACTGATAATGGGTAGCCCACACCATCAGTCTCAGTGGCCAAAGTAGCTAGTTGTCTCCTGTGTTCTCTGTCCACCTGTATGATGCTACTGAACAAACCGACCACCACTTGTCCTGCAGGTGTAACACAGACACACAATGGAATGCGTAGTTTAGGGTCTGTGAACCTGGATAACATGGTCCCATCTGGGGACAGAGTGAGGAGCTTGTGCTGGGCGCTGTTGATGACATAGATCATGTCACCAGTAGGACTGACAGCACACTTCCGCACTGAAAAACATGAACAAATACAGTGATGCAATATTAATCAGAATAATTATATTATTTACCAAACAATAAAAAACTTTCTATGTGTCTTATATGTGGATTTAAACTTATCAGTAAATGAACTTTGTGGTTTAATTAGTATGCATTTTTTACTCCAAATATGTTTCATTAACTGATACAGTCAATCTTGTATTTAGAAACCACTATAGGGAGTAACCAAAAGTGGTCTCTTAATAAAATGGTCTTTAAATAAAAAGGCCATTTGGGAAGAATGCGGACTTTCGATTTTTAAATCCAGATATAGGATTATCTCCTTTTGACACAATGATTTCAACTTTGGTAATCAAATGAATCTAAATATAAATAAAATGAATAAAACAATGTTATACTTAAAATGTGTTTTATTTGTTTTCTCTTATTCTTAAATTTATTAAAAACATGTAAATGGTTTGCACATATAATTTGGGTTTTTCCGACTCCAAACTCATTCGCGATTTTACGTGCACTTTTACTCTTAGCCATTCCAATACCCTAATTTTCTCATTCAATCACTTTCCGTTTTGATATTTTAAATTCTGCATGTAAGCTTATTGAAATCTGACTCGATTATGGTACATAGGGAAAAAGTAAAACACGTCGATTGAAAACTAAATAAACAGGCATGATTGGAAAATTTGCTAACACAAACTAATTAGCATAATTACAATTATATTTTTTTAATGAACAGATTTCGACACATGTTACAGATTAATAGTTTATTTTTTCACACCTCTCGTGAACACTGTGAAAATGTTTGTCTTATAGGCGCATTGTTTTTGCAATAAAATCGGCGATTAAGTTTGTCCCAGATCTTCTTTATTTTAATACATTTTTTATGAGAGTATGACGTTAGTCCACCATTTACATTATTCAGTTTCTTAATATATACATATTTTATGGCAGTTTTTATTTAAAAGAAAGGACGGGGCTGACCAGTAACCTGGGTATGTTGGCTGCATTGCACCCCTCCCTTCCCCTCTGACACCCCCC